>PISW01008463.1:0-73525 GCA_004023785.1 Mungos mungo
TTGGGGAGAGAGAGGGACACAAAACTTGAGAGACTATTGAATCCTGAAAACGAACTGAGGGTTGAAGGGGAAAAGGGAGGGGAGAAAAGAGGTGGTACTGATGGAGGAGGGCACCTGTGGGAAGAGCACTGGGTGTTATATGGAAACCAATTTGACAATAAACTATTTTTAAAAAAGATATAAATTTATATTATTTAAGCCACTATATTTGTAGTAATTTGTTATAGCAACAATAGGAATCTAATACAGGTTCTAAGATTTTAAAACCAGAAGATTAGAAATTAATAGGAAAATAGTTTGGGCCTCTCTTGGGGAATCAGGAAACTGTCTACACTTGGCCCTCTTTCCACAGCAGAAATCAGCTGGGTAGCAGCTCCCTCTTTTAGAAGGAGAATGGTCAGTTGTCTACCATCCCTACCTTCCCTGTGTTCCCAAATGCTGAGGCCAAGAGCCATATGTGGATTATTACCATCAAGTTGGCCTCTGCGATTTATGGCTGGGTTCTCCAATCAATGTTCAGGCAGCACAGTGGTCATATCATTGTTCTTCTACCCATTTAGTGACTTGCCTAAATGGACAGCCATTCTAAGTTAAAAAAAAAAAAAAACACCCTCCAATAGAAAGCTACCACTCTTATCTACATCTTTGAAAAGCCCTGGACAGAGAATTGGAATGAACAAAGGAAATAGGGTAATGTGTCCACAGGTAAGTTGAAAGAAGGGACAGGATCATCATGGTATCACCAATGACGCACCATATCCTCTTGAGTTAAGAAAGGATTGTTTTGATAATGCTATTCCAGGGGTGATTTGTAGTAATCACATACACACATAAATTCTTCAGATTAGGATCACTTGAAAGTTCTGACTTTTTTTTTTTAGGTTGAGAGAAGAGAAGCCTAAATTAAATTATAACAATATTTGGCCAGTGATGGATTTATATCATGTTTTGCAAAATCGTCTTTTAAATCCAGTAAATGTCAGCCAGAATCTGGAAAGAAAAACGTTGGATACAGAACAGCTTCTAAATGTCTTGTAAATAGAAATGTATCACGCGGGATTCTCTTAAAGGCTACACAAAGTAAAGTGTCTCTGCCATGGAAACCACCCACTCAGCAATTTGACTATCAAAAAATATTTCCACTGGACAGAGAGAACCTTGTGCCAAGCCAGGTGCAACCATGGCAAACTGGAAATGTCTAAAGTTGTATAAAAGGTCTCTTTCTAAAATAGTGGTTGGATATTTTTCCAATAACATGAAATATCAGAAGACAGCACCAACAGTACATTTCCAGAAATCATAATCACTTCCTCCATTAAAAACATCTACTCAGAGCCTTCCCCCGTGACAAGCAACTTCGTCTGCTTTTATTTTTATAACACTCCTGATGGTTCAACTGTGCAAAGGGCCAGTCATTGTGAACAGGCCAGTTCTATTATTAGATTGGTTTAGAAGAGTCTATAGTCCCAAAGATTGGAAGAGATTGATTCTCCAAAACTGGCTGTTCCTCACAATGTAAACTCTAGTCAAAGAATTGCTGTCTCTGGGAAATGAAGCGGATTTGGAAAATAAGGCGGTTTTAAACTGCTTATGTGAATACATTTTTTCAGAGTGGACTAAGTCACTGTTCTCTCTGTAGTAAAAGAGATTTCAGTTTGCATCACTGAGGAAACACATTGTTGGATAACTTGTTAATGGACCTGTAGTTTACTAGGCTTAGGGTGACAAAGTACCCAAAACTGGGTAACTTAAACAGAAATTTACTGTCTCACAGTTCTAGAAGCAAGAAATTCAGCATCAAGTTGTCGACATAGTTAGTTCCTTCCAAAGGCTATGAAAGACAATCCATTCCATGCCTCTCTCTTAGCCTCTGGTGATTTGCAGGCAATTTTTGTCATTCCTTGGGTCTGCCTACATCACCCCAATACCTGCCTTCATCTTCACTTGGTGTTCTTCCTCTGTGTATCTGTGTCCCAATCTCCCCTTTTTATAAGGACCCCAGTCATATTGGATTAGGATCCCACTCTACTTCAATGGGACCACATCTTAACTAATTACATCTGCAACTCTGTTTCCAAATAAGCTCACATTCTGAGCTACTGGGATTAAGAGTTCAACATGTGACTTTCAAGGGGGCACAATTCAACTCACAACAGGACCAAACCCATGTTCTGTATCTATTGGACCAACTTCTAGAAAAATCATTCTAAAAGAAAAAGAATACAGTTGTAAACTAATGCTTTCCTTTCACTCTTCTCTTATATGCCACCTCTCTGTTCTTGGCTTTTGGAGGAAGGATGCATATTTACGAATGATAGGCTTTTATCAGGGTAAAAGCTGTGGAAAGTTTTGGTCTGTACTTAGACATTGTAAGTAAATTTTACCAGAGACTAATGTCCAAGACTGGAAATGAGTAAAGTAATATTTTAGGCTTTATTTTAAGAGCTAAAAGTAGAGGTGCCTGAATAGCTCAATCAGTTGAACGGCTGACTTCGGCTCAGATCATGATCTCACAGTTTGTGGTTTAGAGCTCTGCGCTGAGTTCTGTGTCAGGCTCTGTGCTGACAGATTAGAGCCTGCTTCAGATTCTGTGTCTCCCTTCCCTCTCCCCCTCAAGTGAGCTCCCTCCCTCCCTCCCTCTCTCTCTCTCAAAAATAAATAAAACATTAAAAAAATTAAGAGCTAAAAGTAAAAGAATGAAAGCATTTTAAGTATGATAGCTAAATTTATTGTATAAGTTGGAAATAACTTGGCTCAGGGGTAGGTTTTGTTTGTTTTTACAAGAAACCAAGAGACCTCCTCGTCGCCATGCGAACTTTGTCATTGTTGGCCTTCATTAAACTATGTTGGCTCCCTTGCCTAGCTCTTCATTTTTTATTCTTTTCCTGCCTTATTCTCACTCTTTACCATTTCAGGGCATCACACTTTGCCTTCCAACTGCTAAATATAGGATTTCCTCCAAATTATACTCCAATCCTGTCCTGTTTCCCTGCTCTATCCTGTGATTGTATCCACATTGGATCCAATGATCATTTTTAGGCACCTGATTCCTAGGTTGATATTCTATCCTTGACTTCTTTAGCTACAGAGTCACATTTCCAGTTGTTTGCCCTGAAACTCAATAAAACTAAAACTGAGATCATCATATTCTCCATTCCCTATTTTCTTCTCTCAATTATGTTGTTTCTATTAATTTATTATTCTTCCACTTCACCAGGCTCAGAACCTTGCTATCATCAAATATGTCTTTATATTGTTCCCATTATGCAGCCATTCTAGAAATTCTGTTGTCTCTGATATATATGTGATCTTTAAGTTTTCTTACTCCAAAGTCCTTATTATTTTTCACAGTCTAAATTGCTTCCTGTTATCTCAGCCTCTCTCTGCTCCCTTCTAAATTATACCCTGCTTCTCCCACTTCCAAAAGTTCAGCTGGAAAACATAGCTGATTCTCCATTTGCTATAAATTTTAAACTGAGACGTCAATTTTAAACTGGCATTTCTGACCTCTGTGATATGTATATACTCTTCTGGTTTTCCTTATCTCTTGCCAGTTCTATAATGGGTACCCCCTTCTTTCGCCAGAGTAGACTGCTTGCTTTTTTTTTTTCCCCAATGGATTGGAAAGAAATGGATTTTTCCAAACAGTCTATTCTTAAAGGTTAAAGACTTATTTATTCCATGTTCTCCATTAAGTCATTTCTGATAACCAAACAATATCTCTGATGTTTAGCATCTTGTTTGCACATCATTTCACTTATCACAAGCCTTAACAGAATGATAGGCACATGGTATATGCTCAGCAAATGTCTTAACTGACTACCTTTCCCAGTATGCCTTGCTTTAGAGTTACTGACCTTGTCTTACCTTGTCTACTAGATTGCAAATTCCCAAAAAGTAAGGATTCTATTTGATTCATCTCTTTATGCCTCTATATGCTCTTCCAGTCATTGTATCCTGAGCCTTTGATAGACAACTAATGAAAGACTATTGATTTAAGCCAAAAATAATATTAGAATATGAACATGACACACCAAAAAATTGTTATAAACTTCCCAGCCAATGGACGAGAAAGTCAAAATTATGATTTGATCCAAATATTTTGTTAAATATACATCATTCACTGGGTTATGTAACCTTATCTTTGAAACCTCATAACAACCTTCTTATGTATGGCCCATGGGCTGCTAACGGTTGGATACTTGGAGGAGAGGGGTGAAGAACAGCAGAAGGAAACTTAATGCACCCGTGAGCACTAGTGAAAGGGATGGGAAGGAAATGACCCCAAATCTTACTATCAAGAGTGTTCCCATGACAACAATTTATATGCAGCTCTTGTTCCTTAGAATAAGATTCCCTGCAAAAGACAGAGTGTTGGCTTTGTCTTCTGATTACTTAAATTGAACACTCAATAATAATAATAATAATAATAATAATAATAATAGTTGTTCTTCCTTATACTTTCTCAAAAGCTCACAGTAAATCATCCAAGTCTATTTTTGATGGATCTTGGAGGCTGAGTTCTCCTACAGAAGAATGAGAGTCTACTTTCTCCTCCAACACAATAGCCTTGGTTTCCCTGAGCTCATGGATACATATTGAGTGATAATGATGCTGGAATTTCTGAAAATGCAGAGAAATTTGACACCATGATGAAACAAATGCAGTTTAAAACTACAGATATGTAAAATATTTGATATTTTAGTTTTGTTTTATTTAAAACTTTCTTTTACATTTATTTATTATTGAAAGACAGAGACAGGGGAGGGACAGAGAGAGAGGGAGACACAGAATCTGAAGCAGGTCCAGGCTCTGAGCTGTCAGCACAGAGCCTGAAGCAGGGCCTGAACCCATGAACTGTGAGATCATGACCTGAGCTGAAGCTGGATACTCAACTGACTGAGCTGCCCAGGCGCCCCTAAAATTTTTGTTTATATAGGAAGAATACAGATCCCTTTCCACATAAAGTTACTCTAGCCCTGAATACTTTAAAATATAATTCAGGGGCCCCTGGGTGGCTCAGTCAGTTAAGCATCCATCTTCGGCTCACGTCATGATCTCATGGTTCATGGGTTCAATCCCCGTGTTGGGCTCTGTGCTGACAGCTAGCTCAGAGCCTGGAGCCTGCTTCAGATTCTGTGTCTTCCTCTCTCTCTGACCCTCCCCTGCTTGCTGTCTCTCAAAAATAAATTTAAAAACAATTTTAAAATAAAAAATATAAAATTCAAATAGCAAAATATAATAAACTTTTTTTTCCAGAAAATGTCTACTAAAGATTATAGAGGATTTACTATATGTAAATAACTTTTATATAGTCTATTGCATAAAATCAGGTCACTAGAACCATTTAGATAAAAGAGCTTGTCTAAGTCTTGTGGAGATAATATTATCATTCAGGAAAATTGCTGTTTCCAGCAAAGGACAGTAAAAAGCAAGCCAGTCCAGGGTGCTTGGGTGACGTCAGTGTTTCAGAGGCTGAGCGCTGGAGAAAGATTTCTGGTCTCCATCCTACTGACTGCATCTGCTATGCTATGCTATGATTATTATTTATAGCAGTCAATTACTATATCAATTAAGCTGATAATTTTTCTTCCTTCCTTCCTCCCTCCTTTTCTTTCTTGCTTTCTTTCTTTCTTTCCTTCCTCCCTTCCTTCCTACCTTCCTACCTTCCTCCTTTCCTCCTTTCTTCCCACCCTCCCTCCCTTTTGGCTTTAAGCCATTTGGATATCTATGGCTTTTAAAAAATGGCTTTATTGAGATGTAATTCATATACCATACATTTCACTCATTTAACATATACAATAAAATCGTTTTTAATTTAGTCACAGAATTGTGCAGCCATCACCACAATCTAATTTTAGGACATGTTTTATCTTCTTTATTTGCATAATAAATTACTAACTCTTTTTTTTTTTCAGTTGTTGTATTCTAATTGCCTTTTTAGAATTCTTCCTATAGTCCCTGTACAGGTTATGTTGAATAATGAAGAAACCGCTTTATTAATGGAGGAGGTACACAAATTAAGTTTTTTTAAGTTGGGGAGGTACACAAGTTTTAATTAATGTGAGGATAGTCCTGGATGAACTCTGTATTCCTGGCTGTCTCAAAAAAAGGTCTAAGATCCTAAAATCAGGCTGGTAGGACAGACGGAAAAAAGCAATGGCCTAATTATTTTTTTCAACAATGCAATTGGAGGTTGAACTCCTGCCCTGAGAATGAAATGAATTCCCTTACCCAAGTACACATTGTATCTTTAAAGGGCTCGGGGAAGGGGAAAATGCAATCCCATACTTCTAAGTGGTGTAGACAGTAGTAATAAAACATCATATCATATCATGGGCAATCATAAATCTCTTTAAAATTCTGAGATCTGAAGGACAACTCTGGAGAGGTACATTCCGAAGGGGAGAGGAGTATATTGTTTGTTTCATCACTTGGCTAAGCCCAGATGGACTAGGACCAGCTATTCATGACGGGACGTCCGAAAGACAGGGCTCTGCTTAGTGTTAGCTTGAACAGGGCACAGAATGTGAGTACCTGGGCAGGAAACTGAACCTTAGAGATGGTATTCCAGAGCCACGGTTCTGAAGTGAAGGTGGGATGGGCTGAAAATGATGTCAAATAGCAAACAAAGAAAAACTGGAGCCACTTCACCAACTTGCTTCATCCAGCTCTGCTCAAAACACCCAACACACATCAATCTGCACTGAAATGCCTTGGTTCGGTCATACAGATTGGTTTTTTTTAAACAAAGCAGTAGGTCTGAGCATGTCTCTTGCTGCCAGTTCCCAGAAGTTTCCTGGATCAGTTCAGGCAACAGCTGCATAAATATTTCTTACATTGGCTGCCTGCCTTACTCCACTTCTTTGTAGGAAAGACCTTTACAGAAAGATTTTTTTTTTGGCAGTTCAGTTTATTACTTGTATCTTGTGTGGATAGACTTGAAGAACATCATTTCTAAAACTAGGAGTGTTCCAAGCATAACTATGACTTCTGGAAGCTAAAGACACACTAACAATTTTTCTTTCTCTGACTTACTCCTGTTCGTCTTTCAAGACTTAGCTCAGAATACTCAGTATCAAGGAAGGAGAAGAATCTAAAGACTAAAACTCTAAACCTTTATTAAGTAACAGAAAGAAATGCTCAAATAAATGGAAAGATCTATTAAATGAAAAGAAAAATTCAAAATTATGAAGAAATCAATTTTCCCTAACAGCATATATTCTCCATAAGAGTCAAAATCTCAAAGAGCTTGTTAGGAGTTGACAGAATGACTCTAAAGTTTATCTAGAAAAATTAAAACACTAAGGGGAGGCTGGGTGGTTCAGTCGCTTAAGCGTCTAACTCTTGATTTTCGCTCAGGTCAAGATCTCACAGGTTCATAGGTTCCAGCCCTGCTTTGGACTCTGCACTGTCAGTGCAGAGCCTGCTTGAGATTCTCTCTCCTCTCTCTGTCTCTGGCTCTGGCTCTATGGCTCTCTCTTTCAAAAATAAATAAATAAATAAGCATTTTTTTAAATGCTAAAAATATTGGAAAACCCTGAAAAACAATGGGAGAACTTGTCCACATATATGTTATGAAGCTACAATCTGTACTGTCCCATGAACTTCTAGACTCCAGTGAGTACAACAGAAGAGGGCCTACAAATAATCCTGCACGACATATGAAATTGGCACTCAATAATAGGTACGATTTTGTGAGCTCCGATAATGTGCCGTGTAATCTTCTAGCCCTTTCCATATGGTCATGCATACAGTCTGGACAACCCCAAAAGATAGATATGCATCTCCGTTTTATAGATAAGAGATCAGGCCCAGTGTGTAAGCAGTGGAGCCAGAAGCTGGGCCCACACAGCCTATCTCCAAGACCCACTCTCTTAATCACCACCGTACATAGTATTTTATTTATTTTTTTGTTTTGTTTTTCTTATTAAAAAATTTTTTAAATAGTTTATTGTCAAATTGGTTTCCATATAACACCCAGTGCTCTTCCCCACAAGTGCCCTCCTCCATTACCATGTATATAGTATTTTAAGTCAACAAGGAAAAAATGTCACTCTAGAAAGGTGGCTAACTGAAACCCTACCTTACTTTTAATATCACAGCTTATTCTAAATGGCTTGAATATTTAACAATAAAAGTAAAGCTATAAAAGTAACTGAAGGGGTACCCAGGTGGCTCAGTCGGCTAAATGACTCTTGGATTCAGCTCAGGTCATGATCTCATGGTTTATGGGATCGAACCTTGCATTGGGCTCTGTGCTGACAGTGCAGATCCTGCTTGGGATTCTCTCTCTCCCCCTCTCTCTCTGCCCCTCCCTGACTCATGCACATGAGCTCTCTCTCTCAAAATAAATAAATTTGTAAAATAAATATAACTGAAGAAAATATGGGCTTTTAGAAATCTTGAGGTAGAGAGGGCTTTTAATAGCCCACACAAAAGTCAAAATCAAAATCAAAAATACTGATAGGTCTGACTCAAACATTTTAAAAACATAAAGTCAAATGAATAAGTAAGATAATAATCACAGTATATACGACAGGCAAACATTAACTTTCCTAGCATCAAAAGAGCTTTTACAAAACAACCAGGTGGTGATACGCATGCCAATGAAAACATACATAAATAATTCATAAAACTTTTGAAAATAGAAAAAAATGTGAAAAGATGTTTAAATTTACTAATTATTAAAGAAATGCACATTAGAACAAAAGGAATTTTCATTTGTCAGACTGGAAAAGACAGGATAGATAAAATTCAATGTTGACAAAGTCACAGGAAAACTTGGAAACTTGAATTCATGCAGTTTTTCTGGAGAGAGCAGTTTGGCATTCGAAAATCAAGGGTCAGATGTGTGTAACTTATGGTCTAGTGATTCTTCCAGAGACTTATCTGTAAAGATCACTGCCTGAGTATCCACATATATAAATATGTACAATAATATTAAGCATAGAATTACTTAAAACACAGTAGGGGAAACAGCCTAACTGTAGTTTGATAAGAGACTAGCTAAATAAAGGCACGAAATATAGGGGGAAACTATATACCTGTGAAAATGATATAATTTTGAAATTATTTAAGGAATAATTATGGATATATTGTTGAATGAAAAAAATCAAGATGCAGAAGAACATGTGCAGTATAGCCACATTTATATAAAATTATATCTACACACACACACACACACACACACACACACACACATGCCCAGAAGGGTATTCAGCAAAACTGTGATCATCTCTGGGTAAAGAGACTTGGGGTGAATTTTACTCTCTTGTTTATATTTTCATGTGTTATTTGAAAGTTTTATTTTTTATTAAAATTTTTTAATATTTATTTTTTTAAATTTTTAATGTCTTTTATTATTTTAAGAGAGAGGCAGAGAGAGAGCAGGGGAGGGGCAGAGAGAGAGGGAGACACAGAATCTGAAGCAGGCTCCAGGCTCTGAGCTGCCAGCAAAGAGCCTGACATGGGACTTGAACTCACAAACTGAGATTATGACCTGAGCTGAAGTTGGACACTTAACCAACTGAGCTGCCCAGGTGCCTTTTGAACTTTTAAATAGGCAAATAAATACAACTAAACAAAGAAACAGTAGAGATACAACTGAAGTGTTGCCTTTTCAGGAAGCCTTTCCTAACTCTAGGCTCTCTGACCTCCCATAGCACCCTGTGCACATCTCACCCACAGAAAAAGATATTACAATGTAAAGACAGCATTTGCATTAAATCATAAGCTTTTGAATATCCCTGGTATCTTATTTATTTTGTTTTTCTGCTCTAAGCTCGGAGACTGGCATGTAGCAGACACTCCATGACTCAGACTATCCGGGAACTCAGACAACATCCTATAAAGTGATACATTGTAAGAGACCGTAGGTGTCAAGTATTATGCGCTTAGGATATGATTTTTTTCAAAAGTTTCAATGAGATAAATAAATCATGGGAAAAGACAAAGTAATGGCCTTTTTCTTTTTATGGCTCTGTCTGCCTTGAAGCAAGATATAGGGTCTCAACAAATTAACATTCTTCAGAATCTTTTGAGTACTACCGCTTAAATCTCGACAATGAAGGACACTGACTTATTACTGGGAACCTGTCTACTTTTCTGGAATTCTCACCTTCTGCATCTGCAGACTGGAAATGGGAATATTTCACCCAGCAACAGCCATTTAACCTTCAATGACTGGTGATGAGGAACAGCTAGAGCCTTGCTTTTGGCGTGCTTTATTTCAGCTCCCAGTTTTCCAGTGAACTCTGTCTCTATTTTGACATTGAAAACAATGTTTCGGACCGAGGGACACTCAAAAATGTTTCACAATAAACTCCTTATCTGTTTGTTGACTTCATCATGTGAGGTTTGCCTTTAGCCATATTACAAATTATATTCCAGGGTTAGTGCTTTTGAACTATAGTAACAGATATAAATTGCAAGTAGAAATGGTCTCCAATTAGTAGCTATTATTGGATAGTCACATGACATACACAATACATGTAAAGGGGAGTAGGTAACATGTCAGATACCCCAAGAGTAAAAAGGAGCCCTCTGAGTGAAATTAGCTAAAAACTCAAAGACCTGTACCCCATATTCAAATTGTTAATGTATTTATAAACATGCCAGAAGACAGGTTTTGTGATGTTAATGGTTGAGTTTACTGCTTAAATTCAAACATGACAGAATGGCAGTAAATAAAAAGTCACAGTTTTACCCCTCATTACACAAACCAGAGAGAATCCCTTCTTATTATTCTTGGGGTTTCAGGTAGTAACCTCATCATTACGCTTGTTTCCCTATGTTTAGGCGGGTGTGATTTTCACACGCTCCTCCAGCCAATGAAAGCACCAGCCTTTAGTGATTATGTGAAAGCTGTGACTCTTATTTGATAAATATTGACACTGCCAGGTCAGTTAGTGTCTTTCTGAGTGTTTATTTACTTAATCTTTTGTCAGTTAAGTTTAGCATTTCCGCAAGATGTTACTTTAAGCACGTGTCATCATTTTGAGCTTGGCATATTACATAAAACTGTTTACAAGTCCTGTATGCGTGGCTAAGCATCTGTTTACTTAAAATCAACAGACCAAGATTTTTAAGAAATGTATAACATTGGAGTATATGAATGAAATACTTCCAGGAAAAAGAAAGATAAGGGAAGAATTAAAGGACGATTAGAAACTAGAAGAGTGATGGGGACCTGGGTGGCTCAGTCTGTTAAGTCAGTTTCTGACTCTTCATTTCAGCTCAGGTCATGATCTCACCATTCGGTGAGATTTGGGCCTCGCATCGGGCTCCTCACTATCAGTGCTGACCCTGCTTGGGATTCTCTCTCTCCCTCTCCTCTGCCCCACTCCTGCTCGTGCTTATTCTTTCTCAAAATAAGTTTTAAAACTTAAGAAAAATATTACAAGGGTGAAAACAGAGGTACCAGATACAAATAATCTATAAACAACTGCATATAAGTCATGTAACATAGCACATTATGACATTTTTATTTGATAAACACTAATTAATTTTGACACAGTTATAAGACCACTCATTCTTTTCTTCCCACTTTACACAAATATAGCATTCACTTTCAAAGTAAGGCAATCTGTTATAATCAAGTCAATGGCCATTTAGACTTCTTTTCTGAAAAAGTTTGTTCATGCCTTCCTAAACGTGAATTTCCAAATAAGCAGGACAAGTTGTTCTTTTGATGATTCGATCATTGGACTCATTGAGAATTGTATTTGAGAAGAATGAGCTGTTAATAAATATATAGAATAAAAAGATATAGATAGAAGACTTAGGTACCAAATAAAAATATATAGCTAAAAGATTTAGGTAACAATTAGAGTCTACTAGAGTAGCTCAGGGTAAGGCACCTACATCTAGTTTTCAATACTACTTGATACCTACTTCTTGATTTAGCAACTTGTTACCTATTTCTTGATTTAGCAACCCGAGACAATATCGCTCAGTGACATACTGTGACAGATACTACATGTCACATTACATCTTGCTTTCTCTTGCTCTCAGATGATATAATTTATATAATTTCATATAACATGCTTAAATTCCCTTTATTGTTTCATCATTTTTAGACAGTATTAATTCCCTCTCTATACAAGAGAACACAAGAACCCTACAGGATCCTTCACCTCTTTTCTATCCCCAACTCCTAGCTTTTGTCAACTATACCAGGACTTTTAATTTATAACATTTGTAACATTTACGTTTTAACATTATAACATTTGTAACATTTACATTTACAGCCACGTTGTCCTTGTCTTATAACTTTAGTTAAAAGCTTCTGACCTTCGATTAGTGGTTAATTTAATTTAATTTTTTATGTTTATTTTTTTATGAGAGAGAGACAGAGACAGAGTGCAAGCGGGGGAAGGGTAGAGAGCGAGGAAGACACAGAATCCAAAGCAGGCTCCAGGCTCCGAGCTGTCAGCACAGAGCCCAACATGGGGCTCAAACTCACAGACTGTGATATTGTGACTTGAGCCAAAATTGGGTGCTTAATCAACTGAGCCACCTAGTTGCCTCCATAGTGGTTAATTTTAAAAATTAAAGGCAAATGACATATTACTATGTCTCCAAAGAAAATGATCTAAACATCAACATAAAATTAACTCTCTTTTCTTTTATTCAAACAAATCCTTAAAATCATGCCAGAGTTTACTTTGTGTCATATATGGAAATGATCTTCTTGTACAAGTTTTTGGGTTTTTTCTAAAGTTTCTAGTTACCTTTCCCCACCCCCATTGGACAAGAAACATATTAACACTTCATCATATCATTAGGTAATCCAACTAATTCTAATTCCCTCCCCCTTCATTTATTTCCTCCATCTTTTTGCTTCTTTTGACTTGATTTGTCAATAGAAAGATATTTGCATCCTTTAAAAAAATGTTTTATTTATTTATTTATTTATTTATTTATTTATTTATTTATTTTTGAGAGAGAGAGTGCAGGTGGGAGAGAGACAGAGAGAGAAGGGGCCAGAGGGTCTAACGTGGGCCCTACACTGACAGGCTAATGGCAGCAAGTCAGATAATGGGCTTGAACTCACAAATCGCAAGATCAGGATCTACGCCAAAGTCCATGTTCAACCCAGGTGCCCCAGATACTTGACATCCTTGACAGCCATCTTTAAGGTCACTCATTTTTCTCTTATATGTTATTTCTGTCTCTTTGCTCTGCTTTTGAACTCATTTTTTATTGAATTTGGGGGAGAATCATATTTTGCATTTCCAATAATTTCCTCCTGTTCTCTTTTTGCATAAAACATTGTACTTACTTTATAGATATTATTCCTTTTTGAATCTCTCTGAGGATATTAACTAGGATTTTAAAAATCTGTTTCTTCCCCTAAATTATTTCTGGGTTTTTTGGTTCAAACTTTCTTTATTCATTTTAGTCCCATTATTTGGAGCTGTTGGTTTTCCCCAGGTAGCTGGTCATCATTGGTAACCTGTTCATATATATGAAAGAAAGCCCAGGTTGATGAATTCCAAGTAGCTATGTGAATTTCCTCTACTGTTGAGTAGGTTGTTTTTTTCTCAACAGATTCCACTCTGGGAAGATTTCTGAGTAAGTGGGCAAGGGATGTCAATGGGTAGGCTTCTTAAAGATATGTAGGCAGAGAGCACAAAGACCATCAGGGTTTCACTTCCAGTATCCAAACAGAAGTCCACACCTTCACTCGAAGTATTAACCCTCTGCAGACTAATGGTTCACTCTGCAAATGTTATCATGTCAGTGGCACTGCATACATGCTTTCCATAGGTGGAAAGGAACAACTGTCTTGTGTACAATCTGCCCACTTCCCTCACTGGTTCTCTGTACCTGTCAACCTGAGCTACTCCAGGAAAGGTGGCTCATAGGGCTTATATGTACAAGCCAAAATAACAAGCTAAAGGTTTTGGTGTTCTTTTCCTGTCATTTCAGTGGCATCTGAGGAGGAATAGTGGATAAACATATGTACTCTGGTGACTATCCTTTTTTTTTTTTTTTTTTTTTTTTTTTTTTTTTTTTTTTTTTTTTTTTTTTTTTTTTTTTTTTTTTTTTTGAGAGAGAGAGAGAGAGAGAACAGGAGAGGGGCAGACAGACAGGGAGAGAGAATCCCAAGCAGTCTCCACACTCAGTGCAGAGCTGGACATCAGACTCAATCTCACAACCATGAGATCACGAGTGGAAATCAAGAGTCAGATGCTTAATCAACTGAACCTCCCTGGTGTCCCAACTATCCTCGTCTAAACACTCGTGTTATGAATTCCCTCCCCACTCTGCCCAATATCTTACCTTCTTTCCCTTCATCCTTCCTCTATCCATCCTTCCATTCTTCTGTTCCTCTCCTTTTCATTTACAGAGAAGTACCTAGAAGTTTAAGAATTATTAAAAACAGTGATGAGAATTTTACTTTTTTTTTTTTTAAAAAGAGGTTCTTTATAATGTCCACAAAAGAAATCTCAGCTATTTGTTTTGCAGAAACCTAAAACTAAATGTAAATTCAGTGTACTTTTGTTCTAGACAAATCTGTTTGTAGATTTCTCCTGTCAACATGAATATGTTACAGTTGAAGGGAAAAATGTACAGGTAAAATTAATTGGTATATTTAACTGAATAGTTCATCAAACATAACACACCCACATTAGAGTAGTTCAGAGAAAAATAAATTATACAGAAACAAAGAATATCCTTAATTCTTTCTCACATGAATTTAAGAAATACTTTTACTCAGTGCTCTATATTGGGCTATAAATGCTAATCCCCAATGAGGTACGTATTAATATTCCCATTGTGCAAATAAAAATTCAGGGAAGTTAAACAATTTACTCAGGAACACAGAAGCTAGTAAATGACAAGGCCAAAATTTAAACCCAGGTCTCTGTACTGCTCCTAATCATTTCCCTATTACACCTTAGAGCTATTAAGAAATACACACTAATATACCTCACTGATACATCCCACAGTATTATAAATGCTGCACGAGGACCAACCAAGGCATTTAAAATGGGTGCGGAGGCTATGAATTGGAAAAACTTTAGCTCCCTGGAAATGCAATTCCAGATCCTCCTGTTCAGTGAGTCAGCTAATAAAGTTATACCCATTTCACTGGGTAAGTTAAAATAAGTTTGTCATAAACAAATAGACCCCTTAAGGATGGTAAGAATCTTCTAACACTTCCCATTAGAAAAAGCTCATGCTGGGGTTGTGTGGTATGGAGAGAAGAACGTGGCCTTTGGGGACAGACAGAAATGGTTTTTGATTCTTTTGCCACTTTCTAGCTGAGTAAGTGCATGACATTTATCTCTAAGGCTCAGTGCTCTCATCTCTAAAACACGGATGGTAACATCTTCTTCACTGGGTTATGATGAGCATTAAATGAACAAAGTGCTGGCAAGTAATAGATGTTTACATGGTACTTCCTTTCTACTGTAGTGTGTTTTATTTAAGTACCTTATAATTAACAGATAAGATATGTATGTATTTGGTCATGTACATAGTAAATAAAAACCCTATCATTAGAGAAACATTTTTTTCTAGAATATATATGGATATGTTAAGTTCAGATATTCCTTTAGGTATGATTTACTATGTGACTGTGTACTGCATACTAAGGATCATTTATTGTTAAGTTCTTTGAAAATCACTTCTTCAAAATATGTAATTCTTCCCTGCAGTGTTTTTACATATTTATTTTCTTACAACTTCAATCAATTTAATTAGATTAAGATTCGTATTGTGGTCACTACAACTAAAAACAACCACTGCCTAAGACACTTTGGAACATAACCAGGAACTCTGTGGTGCACTTTTCTCCCAGTAAAATGCAATAAGGAAAATGTTCAAATAGAAAAATATATAACAATTCACAAAGAGGCCAGGGTGAAGAACTAGAAAAAAGCACTTACTTGTACTTTGATCTCTCATTTGTCCATCCTTTATATAAAATATTTGCTCTCTTTTGGTCTTGGAAAATGTAAACAAGTATCCATATAAGGGGAAAAGTCACTTAAGTTTTTAAATGTGACTTAAATGTAGCCAGTTCACACTTGTTAGTGACAAATGTGTACGTGTTGTCAGAAGGTTATTCCAACATTTCAGCTCTACTCTTGAATTGCTATGTGGTAAAGCAAAAATGTTCTGATAGCAAAGATTATTCTGAAAGGCGGATCAAGAGGGGGGAAAAAGGAGACTTAAAAGAAGCAGCAATGTTTAACTGAAGTTAATAAAGAGTTTCAAGTAAGTGTCATTTGGGGGGAAAAGGTAAAACTCAGTGGCCTTTTGTCTTGGCTGAAAGGAGCTTGAGACTAAATTTATTTCTTGATCATAATAAATATATTAGGCCAGGTATTTGTATACCTACTTCTATGTTTTTTAAGTTTTTAATTACTCTGTTCTATGTGTTAAAATTTTTTAATTACTTTATCAACAATCTTAATGCAGACATGACTTTAACTCAGATTTTGGAGGGAAAATATATAAATGAACAGATATAGATATCGACATAATCCTGGTGAACAAACCAAATGATGATATGAAGAGTTATTTTTTAAACTTCATCACAAGAGACTGTCTGTAAGGATACACCCTGAACTGTTCACGGAGGCAATTCAGGGAGTGCGATGGGAAAAGAGGACTTTGTCCACATAAAATTCTGGGCTTGCTGTTTCTTTTTCAAAACAGAAGCACACTATATTTACAATTCAGAAAAAATTTTTAAAGCTTTTTATTTTAAATCATCATTATCCTTGAACCCAACGGGGTAAACAACACATGGAATAAAGTGCTCTCGGGCAGAATGCTCATTATGTCAGGAAATAAATGCATAGATTATTTGACCTTAAATGATATCCAATACAGATGTCTAAAAGCTTAATATTTTTCCCCATAAATACGTGTTTGCCCAGTTTTCTTGCTCCCTGTACTCCACAAGTTTTTTAGAACAGTTCTGTTCGCAAGCTATCCCCTTAAATCTCAAAAATGGCAGCCATCGTGGCTCAAAGGTAGCCCGTAGGTATATATTGTTTGACTAGAAAGATGTCTTAGTATTTTCAAATTAGTTACTGGCATTTGAAGAATTTGGAGATTCCACGCAAAATTTCAGAATCCCAGCTTCCCTCGAAAGATCAAAAGACGTACGACAGGGCCCACACACCTGCCAGACCACGGGGAGGGCGTAGGCCCCTCTTGCTCCGCCCACCACAGCCCGGCCACACCCAGACTTCCCGACAGCCTTCTCCAAGCCAATGCTCCTTTGAGCAGGCCTCCGACACTGTTTTTCTGTCTTATGGTAAACAAGAAAAAAATATTCTTGTACCTTATCTTTCTTTTGGGGGGGGGCGTGGAGGTGGGGAGCAATGAAAGGTATTATCAAGCAAGCCAGCTGTTTCAAGGGGAAAAAAGGGAAAAGGCATAGTTCTTTAGGCTAATGAAGATGGCTTTCTGCATTTAGTAAGCAAAGAATGCCTATGTTGAAGAAAGGAACTTAAAAACCACTGTAGGAAACGTGCATGGAATAAAGCATGAAAAAAATGTAAATTTTTGTACAAAAAATGTAATGAAAAAACAATTTGTTTTTAACTGGGAGCAAAATAAGTGACTCTTTTATGAAAAGTAATTACAAGCTAAGTGAAAGACAATTCTCCGGTCTCTAATCCGCTTCACTCATTGGTATCACCTGATTGCCCCTGTAGGTATTTGAGTTTGTCCCCCTATTTAGAAACACACCCAGACCCAGGCCCAGGTCACCTGCCCCTGCCCGACTTCTATGCCTGGGGCAGTAAACAGCAGAGGCTGCCAGGCCAGCGGGGACTCCCGGCCCCTCCCCTCCTCTTCCGGCTCTCCATAGCACTCTGCAAAGATAAGCAAGGCAGCTGTAAAAATTCCTATAGGCTCTCCAATCCACACTCCTTCCTCCTCCACAGGCCTCTCTCTCTCCAGACCCTCAATTTGTCAAAATGCCCACATGAAGAGCTGCGACCTTCCTTTGCTAATATGGTTTTATTATTCATTTTACAAGGTCACAGGCCTTCCAATAACGCTGCCAACACTCAGGGCAGAACTCAGACCGAAGCTGACCCCTGTGGGAGGGGAGCAGAGGGCCTGTTCAAGAGGGCAGCCGAATCTTTCAGAGGCATCTGCCGTCTGTTCAAAGGCCACAAGCAGGTCTGGAGCTCTAGGGTGCTGGCAAAGGTTCTCAAGGCCCCCAGTTTTAGGGGAAAGAAAAGGAGCCTCTGATTAACCACGTCGGAGTCAAATCTGCATCCCAGGAAGAAGCTGTCCGGGGTACAGATTAAGTTGGTGGTGATGGAGGAGGGCACTTGTGGGGAAGAGCACTGGGTGTTGTATGGAAACCAATTTGACAATAAACTATTTTAAAAAAAAGTCTTCACTAAACATTTGTTGAATACAGAATGTGGCTCTGTCCTTTGGACTATAGCAGGATCTGTAACTCTCTGTCTTTAGGCCCAATTCCTAGTCCTGATCCCACCGCATCTGCTAGTCCACAAAGTGCTTCCACACGACTTCTCTTAATTTGACTTGGTCAGGAAAGCTGTGAGGTGGGTGGAGTTGGCTGTTTAGTATCATCTCCAATTTACTGAAGATGAGATAGAATTCAGAAGGCTTAATGTGACTTCTTCAAGGTCAAGGAATGAGTACTGAGTTCATGTTTACTATATTTTTATCCAAACCACCATAAAGTGTACATATGGACAGTGGGATAACACTAAAAATTATGATTATGAAACAGCAGAGGAAAAAAAATACCTTATCCAGAACGGACAATCTATAACAAAAACAGTATTAAATAATTGGGGAATGCAACTCAGGAAAAAGGACTCAAGATTTTAAAATTTTTTTTTAATAGAAACGTGTTACAAAGATTTTACAACATAGTGAATCATTGTGTCATACCATAGAAAGAAGGTGAAACCTTAAGAAAAAAGAAGAAAGTGCTCATAGTAACGGATCGCGTGAAAGTGCATAAATAGTTAAGGCAAAGTACCACGCAGGGTTGCAAAATGATTCAGAAAAGGTTTTTTAAAATGCATACAAAAGTGTTTCTTTTCCTCCATTCTTCTCACAGACCTTTGAATGGGATACATTTATGAACAGTTTTGCTCTACAACTGTGTAAAAATAACTCCTGGGTACAAAACAGTAAAAGTAAAAATGCTCTACCCGAGCACATTTAAGACAATCTAACGATTTTAAAACAAAACCTTTCCAAGTGTGAGCTTGCTTTCTACATTGAATCTCCCAGGCTGAAAGCTTGCTCCCTCCTGTTCTAAGACAGAGATCTTTAATGACAGTGGTGTGAGAGTTGAATTCAGATTTTGCTCTTCTGGGTACCTTTGAACTTCTAGTTTCTATGGCTATATATCTGCATATTTGAGGTCCTTATGCATTTATTGTGCTACAAATCTACAGCTTGGCTTCTACCTGCAGCTTATAAGAGAGCCATTATATGAAGTGTTGCATGTGCTTGCTACAATATTTCACCACGATAATAAAGATACAAAGGTGCTCTCTCAAGTTATACAATAAATCCTTTTTTGAGAATTCTAGTTAAGTATTTCATTTGCCACATATGTGTAAATCCCTTCTGAGCAACAGGATCAATAAGAATAACACTGGTTATCAAACTGTCCTCTTCACACTTGAAGTAGAATTTGTTTTTTATAATGTGAAGAATATGTTAAAATAAATTAGCTAGACTTGGGCAAGAATGAGTTTTAGGGGAAAAATGGCATATCTGAATTCTTGCATAGATAATAAATATCTCCCAAAGAATAACTTACATCATATGACTAACCGCTCTCCATGTAAAATTTTATCTGCTCCTGAGAAATAGGGAAAATCAGTGTTACCTTTCTCCACATTTAAACTGAGTTTTTCTTTTCCTTTCTTCCCCCCATCCTTAAGTGTAAGGGAAATTAACCAGCTCTTTCCTCTGACTTAGGGCTCCTAAATAGCTTCTAGCCCTCAGGGTACAACTGGGGTAAAACCTGAGAGAAACACCTAGCCATTATTGGAATTCTGAGGTACAAAATAAGCATATGTGCGCTGTGTAATCTAGTAACAGTGATAGCAACAGTTAAATGGTCTCACACAACAGATACGTTAGTTGGATTTTCATTCGTAACTTCTCTTTCCTCAGGACCACAGGCAAACATTTTGCTGCCCAGACTTTTCTGGGCAAATCGAAAATACATCATGTGGCCCATTGCCACAAAGGACACTGAAATCAGCACAAGCAAGCCGAAAGCTTCAGGATTCGGAGCCAGGATAACCAGGACGAAATGCAGAAGATCAAGAAGATAGTTCATGGAGTTCTGTACACCATTTATAATGCCTCTTTCAGATTCAATTACATTTTCTTGCAGCAACTGTGTCACAGTTAAATCAAAGGACCAAAGACCTATGAATAAAAGATATTTGTTAAACATGGAATTTTAATTTACAGCTTTACATTTCAGATTTAGTTTAAAAATCTGTTGACATGTACAAAATATATTTTATCCCTATTACTCTGAAGTCACCATGTATATATATTCATCATAGGCTTGCCTTTGAGAATTCTTTTTCATTAATAAAGACTTGGTGTTGTATATGAGTGTTGAATCGCTTAATTCTACACCTGAAACTAATATTACACTGCATGTTAATTAACTGGAATTTAAATGAAAACTTAAAAAATACAATAAAGTAAAATAAAATAAAATACTGGGTTAGTAGTGGCTGCAAGAAATGATTTTTTATAGCCACCATACAAAAGTAAGTCTAATCTACAAACTTCTTAATTCTACGTTTCTGTGATTATTTATACTACAAAAGCAAAACTCTGAAATCAGAGACAATAAATCTTACTTTAAGCACTAGTGTTTTTAAAGCTT
Organism: Mungos mungo; assembly: GCA_004023785.1. Classification (NCBI taxonomy): domain Eukaryota; kingdom Metazoa; phylum Chordata; class Mammalia; order Carnivora; family Herpestidae; genus Mungos; species Mungos mungo. The sequence continues at coordinate 20,891 of PISW01008463.1, forward strand.
ATAGTGAATGTACTAATATACTGTTATGGTTAAAGTTTAAGGAAACTTTAAATGATTATTACATTTACTGCTTGGTTTCTAAAGACCCTATAATAAAGCTGTCTTGCCTGAATATTAATTGTCTTTGATAAATTAATGAATTGCTTTGTATCACAAGATAAATATGGTTTCATTTAAAGAAAAAAATTCAAGCAGAGATAATTCATCAGTACTCTATTAATGATTACTTAAATTTTGCTTTGTAAGAAGTCTTTACATAGTGTTTCTTTCCAGAACTATAAAATCCATTTGTTTGGCAAAGTATGCTACAAATACACATAAGCTAGAGAGGCCTTTTGAAGGTTTTTCTTTTTTCTTTTTTTTTGAAAACAAAAATACCACCTTTTTTTACCTTGTCCTATACAAATATTCTCTTAAAGTTCTTTTAGTAGAAACATAGCAATATAAAGACTCTAAATTACTAAATGGCATCATTATAGCTAATATCTTTTTAAAAAATAAATTGCATCAAGAGTAATACTTAAGATATTCATTTATTTTAAAGTGTCAAAGTCCTAATCATGTTTTAAGCATATGTACACATATACAAACTACATTTCAAACTATAAAATAAAAATTTCATATGTATGTAAGAAAACAGAGTGGATTTTGCTTAAATTAATATTCAGAGACTATCTCAGATCATTTCTCGCAGAATCTTCTGAACCCACACTGCAAAAAGACACTTTAGTTCATTAACATACAGAGATGACTTACCGATTCTAGCAGCAATGACGCCTGCAAACAGCAGACTGACAGACACCTTGGACACAGATTTAGGACTCATATCTGGGACAGTGGTAGCAGGGCCAGACCCATTGGACATGTACATGTCAGGTGTAAAAGTGATTTCAGGTATATTTGTAGGGCTGACTGTGGACAGTGGCTCTGTTGGAATCAGCCTAGAATAGAGATCTTCAAAAGGAGAAACAGACAAGTCCAAGGGGCTTCCAGGCATGAACACGGAGATCACACACAAGGTCAGACAGAAAAGCTGTGCAAATCCTGAGATCAGGCCAGTGCGAACCAGGCCACATTTTCTACGTAGCCAAGTAAAAGCCATGGTTCCCATTATTCCAGTTACGGCTGACGCTCCCATCAGAATACTGAGGATGGACCCGTTCAGCCCCTGAGTGTAGGCATACCCTGTGGTGATACAATCGAAGCCCAGGACAGTCATATAGAGGAAAGCAAGACCCATGCCCGCCAGAAACACTGGCTGTTTGTAATAGGAGACCCATCCATCTCGGAAGGTGCGGAAGGGCTCGGTTATCTGGGAGACACAGCTTGTCTCTTGCTCATGTTCAAGCTCCTGGATGTTAGGGTCATTCTCATCCATTAGATGAGTTCCCTCCAAGGATTTTGGCTCAGTTTCTGTTAATAAAACACATCATTACATTTATCAGTATAATATGTATTTTCTTTTGCGAACCTGAGAATTTCAGCTAAGAAACAATCTCCAAGTAACATTTATGTTAAATAAACAATATTCTGTGGATATCACTGTCTCTCACGTGGTCTGTCTCCCTCTCCCCATTGACCCCCTTAGAAATTATACTCCCACCAGAAAGAAAGAAAGAAATAGGAAGAGAAGGAAAAGAAAAGAAAGAAAGATTATACTCCCACCAAAGTAAAAGTAAATAACAGGAGAACTCATCAAATAAAAATACAGTAATTGTCTGGAAAAACACAGCATCTTATTTCTGGGGCCCTGTTAATATTCCATTAGCTCAAAAGCCCAACTTTCTCTCTCTTCTTGGGAAATGCCCACCTTCCGCCCTCACTCCCTCTACTGTTCTACAAATGGCAATGTAACGCTTCTCTTCTTAGACTCAGGAATTGTCTTCTTCTTTTCCTCCCACCTGTTTTTCCCATTCTTACGGTTCAGTTTTCCCCAGCCACCCCCCAGTTGATTTCCCTTCCATGTCTGCTGCTCACAGTAAGGACACGGGCCCGAGCTCCCAATCCAACTCCCTGAGGTCCAACCCCAAGTTGTTCCTCAGGCTGCCAAAAGCCTGGGTGTTGACTCATTTATACCAAAGTAACATATTTAACCTCATGCAGGCCTTCCGCAGTAATAAATTGGATGAACTTTCATCTTCACCAACTTTTAAGGTCTGAACATCAGAATAAAAGGACTGATCACTGTATTGAGCCTACCTTTATGTAAATTCAGCTGGTCCAATTCAGCTTCCTCTACTTTAGAAGCACCTTTCACAGCTAGAGCAGGTGTTTTCTGGTAAACCTTCCAGAGCAGAAAGTACTCCACGCACATGGACACTAAATTCCACCCCGAAATGAAAGCACAGCCAATGACTGCAGAGCCATACGTCATAATCTGACCAACAGCCATGGGGGCCAAGATGTTGGTTAACTGGTCAATCCTTCGTACTGTAGCATTCATATCTATAGAAGTAGGTAAAAGAGGTAGATAAGTGTGTAAACCTATCAAAGTGAGACTGCCCACTTATGTACTACAAAACTCATTAATCCAAGAGTGTAGATTCCTAAAATGTAATTTCTGTGAGCAAACCATTGTTAGGAAATAATTTGTTATTTGGAACAAGTCATATTAAATTTGCCTCAAAAATCATGATTCTCTTGGGACTGTATAAGTCTAATATTAGCTTTTAAGATGAATTCAGTTGTGAGTGACTCTACAATCATTTTTCAACACACATTTATTGAATGCCTATTATGGGCTAGGCATTATTCTATCACTATATAAAAAAAAGAATATCCTTCCCTGTCTTCACGGAATTTACCTTCCCATGGGAAAAGAAAAAGTATATCAAAAAGCATATAAATATACAGTATGTCAGATGTTAATTAACTACTCAGTGAAAAAATAATGCAGAAAAGGGGTGCAGGGAAAAGAGAAATTTCAGTTTTCTCTTTTTTTAATGTTTGTTTGTTTTTGAGAGAAACAGAGCACATGTGGGAGAGGGACAGAGAGAGAGGGAGACCGAATCTGAAGCAGGCTCCGGGCCCTGAGCAGGCAGTACAGAGCCCGACATGGGGCTTGAACCCACAAACCGTGAGATCATGGCCTGAGTTGAAGTCAGTTGCTTAACCACATATCAAGTGGGCAGTTAAACATGCCTGCAGTTTAGGGAAGAAGTGTGTGCCAGATTTGGTAGTCATCAGCTGGCTGAGTTTTAACGTGAGTTTTAAAGTGAGACTGGATGAGGTCAACCAAGGAACTGAGTGTAGATCCAGAAGAAGTAAGTTCTGAGGACCGAGTCCTGGGCATGTCAATGTTTAGAGGTCAGGAAGATGGAGAGGAACTAGTAAAAGAGGAGAAAACCCAGAAGAGCGTGGCATCCTAGAAGCTGTGGGGCAACACTGTTTCTAAGAGGAGGGAGTAATCAACTGGCAAGTGCTGCTGATAGGTCAAGGAAGGTGAGCACTAGGAGGAGGCTCTGGATTGGTCACAGGGAAGGTACTGGGGGCTTCTAACAGAGTAGTTCTGGTGGAGCAGTAAGAGCAAATGCCTGACTGAAGCTGGTTTAAGAGATTGGTGTCAACTCCAGGAGATACCAATTACATTATATTTTTAAGTGAGTGGCACTCCCTGGGTTCCCAGTGTCAATGTTGCCCCCTGGCACCATGAAAAGTGAAGCCCTGACCAGGGAGAGGAACTAGAAAGTGTGAGCATAGACATCTTTTTTTTTAAGTTTTTCTGAGAAAGGAAGCAAAGCAATGGGATGGTAGAGGGCTTAAACAAGCTAAAAATGTTTACTAGCAAAATTATTGCACATTTATATGCTGTTGGGGATGATATCATAGAAGAGAAGAGATGGAATCTGAACCAACATCCAAGTGGAAGAGTTACTCTTAGATGCACAAGAGTGCAGACCACGTAAGCAGCTGCAGGTGATGTGATGGGAAAAACATGTGTAACCTCTCATTTCTTCTACTCAGTAAAGCACAAAGTAAGGTCATCAGTGAAAGTGTGGATGGGAAGAGGAGGTATGGAATGTATGAGGAGAAAGGGGAAAGGGAGACCTACTCCTCTAAGGAAAGAGGAAGGAGGAAAGGGCCACGGACAGTAGTACGATCACTTGGCAACATGAAAGGGTGAACCCGAACCCAATGGTCATAAACTTTAAGTGAAAACAGTGAGCAAAACTGTGCATTTTTCTCCAGCCACGTTCTACTGGAGAGTAGAAGGAGGGGAGGCCAAGTGAGCTGAGGGTAGAAGCTAGGATGTGATCATACGTGGTCAGAACATCTGACTTGGAATTTCAGCTGAGTAAGGAAGGGAGACAAGAGCGGTCACAGACAGTGAAAATGACTTGTAGCTGACAACCAGACTGGAAGATTGTTGGGGCGAGGGTTCGAGAAGGAATGAGCTGGAAAGACAGGCGGTGCCAATTCAAGACATGAATGCCTAAGATTAAGATATGGGAGGGGAGGTTTTTGTGGTGATGACCAAGTCTAGGACGTGGCCATGGGAACACAGCTAAATTAGAGTGGCGGACAACATGAATAAAAGAGAGGAAGTCAAGAAAATGACTGATTTTCTTATTCTCTATCTCACAGAGTGGAACCAATGGGACAAATCCTTATCAATCATGTGGGGCACCTCAAGGGAAAAGCAATAGGTGACTAATAAGTGCATTAGCAGAAAATTGCCTTTATTCCTTCTCTAATTCTTCCTGGTCCTCAACTGCCTTCCAATTAGTCCTATGAGTGTATAATGCTCCCCTGATAACAGGAGAACTTTGACACGCTGCACCTTTCACCTGAGAGGCAAAGGCAGTTTTCACTGATCTCCCACATGGCCCTTTCTGCAGAGGCTCCGCTAACTTCCATCCCACCCTCAAAAAATTTCCAACTCCGGTGCTAACAGAGAAGTGTAGAATTGATTCAGATAACTCCGTATTTTGATTCCCAAAATCGAGTACTAGTGAAAATATACATGTTCTGAATGAAAGCCCCTGAATAAAAGCAAAATTAATACAGTTAAAATGACCTGTTATTTTTTCACTTCCTCAGTTTTTAAGTGCTCCTGAAGCTTCCTAATGCCACCAATTTCAATCTTTATTATACTCAGGAAGCTAATAATGGTTGTGTGTGATGCAGTATCAGTAACTAGCTTTTATGTGTCAGAGGCAGAATGACAGAATGAACTATATAATGATTTTTGAAAAAGACCTTATCATTCACTGGTAACAGGCTAGCGAAGAATCAGTCCTCTGAATATGCAAACATATCCTTTCAGCAAATTTCTATTTATTCTTATGTAAACACACATATGTGTGCTCATTTAATTCCAATTTAACTATTTTCAGCTGCAGCTGAGGGACAGCCCATGACATTAAACAATGACTTGCTACTATAAAGGGTATATAAAATCTCACAGGATAATCAGCAGACCTGCTGAGCCAATAGCAGGTAGTGGGTCTGTCTACCTTAAGTATAAAATCAATTTTTAGTCAATGGAGTTCAAATAAGAAATTTATTGGCCATCTTGATCAAGGTAACCATTAGATGTTTCTTTAGGAAGGAGGATCAAAACAAAACAAAACAAAACAAAATACCTCAGAAGCTATTAACAGAGTGGTTAACCAAGAAAATAGGGAAGGAAATAAAACAGATGGAATAAAAAGTCTGGGAAAGGAAGTGAGTTTCAAACAGGTTTGACCGGCTAAGGGTCACGGCACAACAGACTGCTCTAATAAAACACTAAATGAAGGACCGGACCAAGCAAATTAGCCAGCAGATTAATTACCAGTATTTATGTAGAAAAACAATTGCTTTTTCTGGTGCTCTCCAGACTATACGGTAACAGCTGTACTTTGGCCTGATGCCACTGAAATTCTAAAGTTTTTTAACCTTCCAGGGAAAATTTCTCCTTTTTTTTTTCCTCTTTACCCCCAGTGATACAGCTTCCGGTTTTAAAACCTTTTCTGAAATCAAGAATCCCTGCGGTAAGGGAATGGAGCAATTGGCATCCGCTCACCACCTCTCCTCCCTTGCACATGGCCTTGCCTGTCACAGACATGCACACAAAAGGCGTACACAGGGTCAGCGCCCCTGTCCAGTCCCCTGCTCGAGTGTCTAACAGGTTTCGCTGGTGACCTCACAACTCGGCCGCAGGGACACACACGAATCCTGTGCACAGGGACCCAACCTCGGAGGTGACTACCTGGCAGGTACTTTTCCTCTCGGAGGCGTGCACTTCTTCCTTTCTCTAATTTGCCTCTCTCCTCCTCCTTTCTGTCTGTTCTAGAATTCTGCCTTATAGCAGAAATAGCACCAAAAAATCGATGGTTAGATAGACCCTTGCTGACCTTCTGAACTAAGAAAGTTTCTATCCTATTTTGAAGCATGGTTTTAGTTAATGTTTTAACAAATGCTCAAGAAAGACAGCATGGAGGTTTTCCCTCACGAGGCTACTAACCTGCAATACTAGTTGAATGCGGAAAAGCATCCCTTGCTAAAAGCTAATTCACAGCAGACTAAAGTTCAATAGGCAACTTACTTCCTTTCTTAAACTTGAGAAATCCCAGAATGTTAGAAAACAGACTGGTTGGCCTAGATTCTCCCACTCTGCAATTATTCCTGATAATAAAGAAGGGCAGCTGAGAAATGGCCATATTTTCCTTGTTGTTCTGGGACATCAAAAAGCCCACAAAGTTATATGAAATCTTTGTTGTTTGTCATTTATTTATATATGTATTTAGGACAAATTGTAAATTCTGAGGAATTTTCACTTTACTCAGGACTTTTTTCCCCCAAATTATACAGACTTCACGGAGTCAAAATGAGTTTAAAAATTGAGATTAAGAGAAAGATAATTTTAAAAGCTAACTTTCCCCCCAAATATAGTCTTCAGGTGTTTTTGTACCCTTTGAATTTTAAAACATGGACATGTATTACATACTTAAAATTTCAGGTTAAGAAGAGAAAGTAAATAAGGAAAAAACATACAAAAAAGGACAAAGCCTTATCTTATAGTTCAATGTGACAAAAAGAGACACGGAATTATTTCCTATTGGTAAATTATAGGAAGAAAAAAAAATCAATGAGCATCACTACTTTACCTCTAGAAACAATGTCCTGCAGTATACTCACAGGTGCTAAATTCCTCCTATACAAACACCATGCTCTAAAATCACTGTGGCATTTGTCTCAATTATAAATAACACTGCTACACAAAGTGATGATTTAAGCAAATTCTTCTCTTTCTTCCTTTAGATCTTCCACATTTGACTTTCTTTCTCTCACTACCTCCTTTCCTTTTTTTTAGCCACATGGCCCAAACAAAGTTGCCTGCTACCCCCAATACCTAATCTTGCCTTCTGTGTCCTGGGATAAGCCATTTAAATCATCAGTGATAGTTTTCTTGTCTGTCAGGATGGCTGGCCAATAGGTTTGTGATACCCATGATCTCAGTGACCCACACAACCGATTAAGCAGATCTCATCAGTGGATAGGTGTACCCTTCCTCCTAAACCCTGTGTGCTATCAATCCAATGTGTGTCTCTGGCAGGTGGCAGGTAGGGAGTATTGAGTGAGGTGAATTATTCTGAGTACCAGTAATACTGATGTGATAGGACGTGCTGCTTTGTAAGCATTCTTTAGTCTGTCTCTGTCTTCTTCTATATGATTCCAATGGACAACTAAGATTATAAGCTTCTTGAAAACCATATTCTGTCCTCAATTTCTTTAGTATTTGTAACAGCAATTCTATTGCATTATATGTAATGTAATAAAAGTTACAGACTGTAACTTTAAAGTTGAAGGAATTAACTACTAGAGTCCCTTTTAGAATTAAGGCGTTTCCATTTGGTTTGGAGAAAAATAAAATCCTTTAAATACTGGTTATACTACCATGGTATGGCTGAATCAATTTCACGTCAGATTTTCACTGTTCTAAGTATTAAGTAAACATCTAGAGACTGTGAACAGAATTTAAAAGAAAGAGCTCAAAAGAAATGTTCTTCCATTTGCCAGGTTTGCATACAATTAACTATCCTATAAAATAACTTCATAACAGTGAGATAAATCATTGCGCTGAGACTGATGATATGTAAGACAAAGCTTATATTTTCAACGTATGAAAAATAATTTTCAATTAAAATACCAAGAAGACAAGGCTTAACCCTCATTTACTACCTCTGACAGAAAGTGAATCCTCATATAACCCAATTACCAAATTACCTGCTAATTTGCCTCTGTCTCTTCCTGCGACGACAACAATCCAGTCCCTTTGGATAGTGATTGCAGTAGCAGTACTGGCCAAATTTGCGAGATTTGCAATACTGATGATCAAGACATAAGAGGAAGTCTAAGGAATTAAAGTAAAAAGTTGAGTTAAAATGTCAGTTTTACCACACAGTACCTACACTTCACTCTAGAATGTAGTCGGAAATGGTCTTTGGGGGCATATAATAAAATTTTAAGTTCATTTCATAAAATCATAAGGAATCATTTTACTTTATAGACATGAAACAATAAATACCAGTAGTCAAGTTAAAGGACATAGTATCTTCCTAATCCAACTCGTCTGTAATACACATGGTACAAAAAATTATAAAAATCATGTGCACATTTATGTGACATAGTTATCATAAAGTGTTAACATAGCAATAGTTTTTTATTTCTTCCCAAAATACCTCTTTTGGAAAAAACACTAAAGGGGAAGTGAAAAGTCGTGTATTTAAGTCAGAGTTATGACACTTTCTAGTTGCACGACAATGGTCAATCAGCTCACATCACTTTGTCTAATTTTTTCATTAACAAATTAAAGGGAATATACTAGAAGATTTCCAATGTCGTACCTGCCTTTGAAACCCTATAATGTGTCCAAATATATAAGAAGATTCAATAGTGACTTCAAATCCATTATTTTCCACCACCCCCATCTTTCTCTTTTTTTCCATCAAGCTATCATGAACCCATAGTGTGAGAAGTTATGTAGTCCATGACCCCATACACAAATACCAATTATTGAAGGAACATAATTATGACAAATTAATAAATATGTAGATAACATTTCTTATATAATGTGAACAAATTATAGGTTAGTAGCTTAAAATGAATTGACACCTGAATTATATAATAAACTTTTAGAAATACCATTAAAAACAAGCAAGAAAAATAACAATATGATAAAATTAAAATTCAAACAATATGTAATGAGTGCCTACTATGGGCAAACAAACAGGCAAAAACAAAATATAATAAAAAATTGTGGAGGATATTAAAGAGGACACAGTAGGTCAATAGTGTCTTTGCAAAATGATACTCCCTAGTCTCAAAGGGTTTTCATCTTTTACCACTACCAAATGTTCTATTTTCTGTCATCAAGAATGTTACTGTGAACTTACAAGAAGCCATCCATTATAAATGGCCAGAAGCTCGTTTTTATGTAGGAAAACCATCATCAGAATGAGTCCACACAGGATGACCGAAACATTCTGTACCACCAGTGAAGTCTGAGCCACTGTACAGAAGGAGAAACAAAGTGTTCACTGTACCAAAATATCACAATGGCCCCATTTTCGTCCACACATCCCTGTTCTACTACATTAATGCATATGCAAATTACTACAAGAAAAAAATTTCCTGAAGTAAATCCTGAATCAACTGTTTCCAGTAGGACCCAACATATGACACCAGACCAGTAAAACTCATAGGAAGAATGAAGTATTCACCTTTTCTCCCATTAATTGAAGCCATTCATAATGACCACATTTTCATTTAACTTATTCTCTTGAAAGTTTACAGTCATAAACAGAACTATATTACATAGGCAAGATCCATCTTTCAGTTCTTTGTTGCTTAAGCTAAAATAATACCATGTAGGAAGTTAGAGAAGAGGTTATGGAAGTCCATAAGCTCCTACAGAGTAGGCCGAATCTGGTAAGCTAAGACAGTACAGATACACAGGAAAGATACGTAAAATTCACCAAGAATAAAGAGCAGTGTGTTCCGCTGGGCATTCTAATGCTATATGCTATTGCTATGAAATTCTAAGCAACACCTTCCCTCACAGAAGATGCCGGCTTCCTTAGAGTCCGGCACCCATGCATATAATAATATATTGGAGTAAAGACTAAGTATACCAAGTAAGGACAGTCTTATCTGTAGTCTTTTCTCTGCCACTCACCAGAGTAGGTGAGCTAGGACAGGATACGTAATGTCTCTCATGTCTGTGTCTATAAGGTGAGGATGATAATATGTACCTGCCTTCTTTACAAGGTCAGTACGATGCTCAAATAAAATACTCATGAAAGTACTTTGAAAAATACAGGGAGTTGTACACGTAAGGTATAATTATAGCTCTGGTCTATAAGGGCAGTAAAGCTCATTCTGGCTTGGAAGGTCATATAAAAGCCTCACACAAACTGCTTTCTGAAATTAGTTTGGAGTAAACTCCCAACATATAACTCATTCTTCCATGCACAAGGATTAAATACCAACTGCATGAAGTTTCTAACTTTTAGGACCCTACCAACCAGGGAAAGGAAAGACCTGGGAATAGCTAATTGTAGAAGTGTAGTACACCAGAAGAGGTATTGACTGAGCCTCCTGAGAGCAGAGGAAGAAATGATTGAATCAGCCCAGAGACATAAGAGATTTTCACAGAAGGTGACATGTGAGCTGATTTCATGGGATAAATGAGAGATTGCCATCCCACCGCACACTTCATCTAACTCAACATTCTTTCCCAACCTAGGATTCCAATCTCAACAATCATTAAGGTTAAAAGGTCTCTGAGATGTACAATATTCCTGTGTTCCTATAAGTAATAATATAAACAACAAGGATTTTTGTTGTTGTTGTTGTTGTTATATACAAAACTTAGTTCTATATGTGTTCTGGTCTATCCATTCTCAAAACAGATACATGTCCATCTTGACCGTTTCACTAATAGCATCAAGTCCTAGAATTTGATCATCCAAATTGCTCTCTATCCAGGAGCAGTCATCCTTCACTGAAAGAAACTGGTATTTCAATCTTTCTCCAATGTCTAAGACAGACTTGGCCAGGTCTTGGCATTATCAACTGCACAATCCAGGAAAATTATGACCTGACTTATTATCTGGATTGCCCTTATATTCTGCCTAGCTGACTTGTTCAATCACTTTCTCTCTTTCCTGTATAAAACTGAATGATTTAAGTTCTAATGCTCTAGAATAAATGTCAACATATTATCATTTCTTCTTTTTCCCCTCCAAAATTTATAATTTAGTTCCCCATGATCCAGACTCAAATATTCTCTCTTAAGTCTATAGTTTTCAATTCCCCTACATATGCTTCTATAGGAAACACTGTAACCCAGAGGACAGACATTAAAGCTGTCCCAGGAATATCACGCTGACAGACTCCAGTGTGACATGGTTTGAAAGAATGCCAGAGTTAAGTAAACTTCTAATGTTTAACATGGTTCCTAGAAAAGAACTATGGTGTTAATTATTAACATCTGGAATTTATAAATAGCCAAAGATACAAAAAAATTTATAAGCATTTATAATAATTTATAAGCAAAATTTATTTTGGATGCAAAATTGGCATTCCAATTTTGTACAGAAGCTCCAGGACCTTCCATGTAGAAGTGCTGATACCAATCATCCCATTGCTCAAGTGTGGCAAGCAGACACACAGATGGTCAGTCACAGTGCTCTTTTTAGCTCAGGCATGGCTCCCATGAATACAAAGCCTTAGTTTACCACCACTCACCTTTAAGTCTGGAATTCTTATCCACCCAATCACCGATGATGGCTCCAAGGACCAGAACAGACCCTGCCACCACCAGACCATAGACTGCAGTCAAGAGGAGGCTGTTTCCATAAAGCTCTACCAAAAACAAAGACACGGCAAAGTGCCACATCCGATCTCCCTTGAATAAGAAAAGAGAAAATGTTGTGATGAAATTATTTTTATTTCCCAGTCAGTTATACTCAGGAAGTTGCTCCCTTATCAAAATGTATTTTCTGGCCACACCATGAGATTTTTTCCAAGTCACCAATTACTCTTTGAATTGAATATAGGTCAAGTGTTAAAATCATCCCTTCTGGCCCAATGGAAAATATTCTGGGCCATTTACTAAGTAAAACCCCCAAAAAGCAGGATATTAGTGAAATATACATAGTCTTTATCATTCTAGAAAAAAATGCAGTTTCTACGCCAAAGAAGGTTTTTTGAGACAAAACTTCTTCCCTTTGTGTCAGGTTTCTACCTGGGCCTGGAATCTACCTCTTCTGATGTGAGGGACAGAAAGTAGTTTGCTCCTGAACCAGAATGAAACTACAGTATAGTTCACATACATTCATATACTTTGAATGTCAAGAAAAAGCTGGTTTCCCAATTTGGAAACTGATAAGAATGAACTATATGATCTTTAAAGTTTCTTTCACCTAAACATTTTAAACTCTATGCTCTATTTCACCAATAAGTTCCAAAGTGAAAAAATGGTGAGCTCAGAAAAATGAAATATTGGAAAAAATTAATATGGGCAAATTCTGGTAACATTTACAAAAATGTCAGAAATAAATGCATAATCAGCTTTTAATTTGAACATTTTAATGCAGATGGGCTTGGAAAGGGTCAAAAGACTACTTATTTTTTCACTATAGAGTATATAGGAAACTTCAAAATTCATTACGGCAAAATGTAAAATAACAAAATTTTTTAAATGAGTAAGGTAAATTAATGGATAAGAAATCTATAAGAGACCTTATCATGTGACTTTTGGTTCCACCCCTGACCTCTGAGTTAACATAAAACAGGACAACAATGTTTTATCATAACCTATCCCTGGAAATCTCTACAAGAAACTAAGTTCCCAGGCTAGGCTCCTCATGGATTTGACACTATATGGAAATACTAGAGTCCGAGTTATTTCTAGAGTTTCTTAACATCCTCTCGATAAATTTAATGTATTAGGAGCAAAGTATTATCTTGGTATATCAAATGATTTTTAAAAGTTTAATGAAGCCAAGACAACAATTCTATGCATTGAAAATTTTAAATTGATGCACATATACAATAGCAATCATTTACAATAAACTTCATGTAGACCAGTATTTTTCTGTGGGAATGATTTTACCCTCCAGCGATCACCTGGCAGTGTCTGGAACTCTTTGGGGTTGCCACAACTTTGGGGCAAGGATAAGGGGTACTACTGGTATCTATAATGCATAGCACAATCCCCCACAACAAAGAGGTATTCAGCCCAAGAAGGCAGCAGTGCCAAGTTAGAGAAACTGTAGAGGATTATGAACATAATTTAGACATGCAATTCAAAATTAACGTAAGATTGGGGCTTTGCTGAATGGGGCGAATATGGTCAAGTAAATCTGAAACAGTGGAAGCACTATGTCTGAAAGATTGATTTTAACTTGATGGTCTGGAATGTGAGCTCTAGAAACATTCTGCATTCTCAAACCTCAGCCCAGTGCATGGCCCAGGTCAGATACACAGCAAATAATATGGAATCAACAAAGGAGTAGATCTGGAGTGAATCCCAGTTGTGAATGAGTAAATATAGAATAAATGGGAAAAATCTAGACTGATTTATCAATAACATTGTTCTGGTACATTAGATTTGTTCCATGAATGTTCAAAAGTTTGAGGACTAATCAGTACCATAATTCATATTTCTGACACAGCTTTTGTTTGTGTTGGTAATAGTTTTTCCACTTAAGTATAAATTGTTTAAGTTTCAAATACCAATGTGCTAAGTAACTGTGTGATACACATACAATTTGTTTGAAACCAATAAAAAGACAAATTTATATTAAGATAAAGAGATCAATAATAATAACAAACTGTTTTCTTAATCTTTAACAGGAGAAGCAAATCTAGATTAGCATACAATGGGAGGGGTAAGGGGAGGTACTTTATCTTCATCTCCATTCCTCTGAAGAGCTCCTCCCAAAGAGAAGACAAAAAAACACAAAAATGCCCTAAAAGATAGGTTGCCTCCAGGAGTGAATTTCCTTTCTTACCTAGGAATTGAAAAAAAAAAAAAAAAAAAAAACCAACTCTATGACTATTGCTTCTTCCTTTCCTTTTTTTTTTTAACTCCTACTTTTTAACCAAAAGAATTTTAGACCCCTCTAGAGCAGGCCATCAAAACAAGTGCTCCCAAATGAAAACTTCTTTCTTACTTATCCTTTTATGGCATGACACCCCCTTGATGGAGGAATAAAACTGCTCCCATTATCCAAATTTTAAAGGCTTTAAGCTTTCAGAGGCAACAGATTCCCCGCTCATGAAGCCCAAGAATCAGACAAAGTCTAAGTAAATGTTGACCAAGAACAATTTCGAGCCCACCCATTCCTTCCTTACATCCATTTCCTGCCCTCCCATGTGCTCTCACTGTACTTTGATGGTTTGTTTACATGTCTATCCCCAGTGGGCTGAGAGCTGAGGGCCAACTGAGTATCTGTGAATGAATGATCACAGTCATAAGTCCACTTACTACTTACTGGAAAGCTACTATAAACCCAATCCTATGGCAAGCACTAGAAACTCCACAGTACACACAAAAAGAAGTCCAAACTTTCCCCCAGCTTGCATCTCAGTGAGCAGAGACCAAAAACAAACCTAGAACAGGTCAAATGATATAAATGCTACGAGTAAAAATAAAGCAGCTTGAGCAGGAAAGTGGCATTTTGTATTAAGTAGTCAGAGACCCCTTTGAGCAGAGACCTGAAGGAAATAAGGGCTGGAGGATATGAATGAAGACGGTCCAGAGGATAATGACATACGATATAAGCAACTGGCCACCCTTTCCCACTGCTTTCCACTGGGTTACCTTTCCGTGACTAGATACATTTTCTAAAGCCCATACTAAATCAGATTCTAAGCTCCTTGACAAGACCCAGTTCTTATACTACTTTGCATTCTGAAAGTATAGATAAAATGTACTGATCTACTGGCAGATAGAAATAAACCCAGAAATAAAAAGCATTTAACCCCACACAGATATAACCTTCTACCCTAATATTTCTATATTCAGTGTACAGGAAACCATGATTTGGTACACACACGCGTGCACACACACACACACACACACACACACACAAATACTCTGTTCTAATAAAATCAGGCAGTGTCAAACAGGAGACAAAACTCAAAGGCAGACTTATCTAGAGTTATTGAGAATTCACTCCTGTTTTGCACTCTTTTGCAATAAGGAGTAAAACTCCAGTAAACCTTATATGGTTGTAGTTGCTTGTTTGGGGGGATTTTTTTTTTTAATCCAACTCTCCACAAGAACTCCCTTTGCTCAACTTACTGTAAAATGGGGATAAGTGTCTGCCACTTTTCTTGTGGGACTTTTAATTAACACGACAAAAAAATCCTCTTGGAACAACTATAGTTACACCTTTTAGGCAAATCTGATCTCACAACCTAACCAAAAAAAGTCACAGAAACACTAAAAGGTAATGAGCATTTAGAAGTGAGATAGGTTCAGACCACAAGATGGCAATATCAGATACAACCTCTCTCCCTTGTTATTGGTTTGTAAAATACTTGCAAGTATTTTTAAAAAGTACTGAAATAAATGGAAGAAAAACTATAGGTTTAGGTATAATTAAGAATAGTTTCACTAGATTTCTACTTAGAATCATCAGCAATTGAAAACAAAACAAACTCCCACCAATTCAACTTTGTTTAGATGTATTTGCAGAGTCATCCTTGTCTAAGCCTCTGGGGAGATAGGAGCTGGCCCCTCTAAAAAGCCATCTTTGAACTGCTATTTCTTAAAGCGCTGATAACCTAGCTTAATAATTTCCCAAGGGCATGGGTACAAGTTTCTTCATATAGTAGTTTGCATTCATGCCTCAAGGATGATCCAACAGAAATTTCCAATTTAAAAAGAAAATACTATTCACAAAATTTACCCTAAAAATTCTCTCTCCTTATGATTTTTTCAAATTAAAAGTCATACATAGAATTTACTCAGATTCTGGTTTTAAATAGTAAGAACAATTGTTTAATTTGAAAGATTCTAATCATTAATCAAACACACACATACAGCATCCTTTTGGGATTATTCTTTTTGGGGATGTTCATGAAGGCAGCCACAGAAACACTGGCCCTCTTCCAGGACCACATAGTAATTTAGAGAGAGATTTATGAATCATTTGCTTATTTTCATAGGATGATGGTTTTTACGACAGCCTGAGATACTCAACAAATATCCACCAACAACATTTTTTTTAAGTTTATTTACTTTTGAGAGAGAGAGAGCACACAAGAGTAAGCGAGGGGCAGAGAGAGAGGGGTAGAGGATCCAAAGCAGGCTCTGTGTTGATAGCAGAGAGCCCCATGCGGGGCTTAAACTCACAAACCACAAGATCACAACCTGGGCCAAAATTAGACACTTAATTGACTGAGCCACCCAGGCACCCCCAGTAGAATACATTTTAAAGCCAAGATTTTTAATCACTCAGATATTTGTTCTTGGTGCCAATTATATTTAAATTAATCATAGTATGCTATTTTTAGCTTAAATCAGTCACTCCACTATACTATCATATTTTCATAGGGCAGTATGCTGGAATTTATCATTTTAATGAAAGAGGAAAATGGAGAAATAACTTAAATGTGAAGATACACGAGACATTCATCCATTTTTAGTAGCAAATATTACCATAAGCCTAGTTAGTGCAAAATACTATTTATAAGCAGTGCAAATTTTCTGTCCTTCTATCTTTAGATAGTTGTTCATCTACATTAAGTATGATTATTAAATAGCATTTATTAACATCTATGGGAAAATACCTTTGGTGAAAATAACTTTTTCATTAGAACTTGTGTATTTGGATGATTTATTTCTTTAGCTACATGGCAAACCTGGAAGGTGGCTTAATAAAATTGGTCCGAATGAAAGGCCACAAGAAATTATGCAAGTATGTCGTAAGAATTACTGTACAACGTCACTTACCCAAGTAGACAGAGAATGACCAAGGTAGAGAAGGAATTTTGCAGAGGTCACGTAGTTTGCAAAGGATTCTGCAAAAAGACACACAGGAGGGGCGGTGGATAAAGTGTATCTAGGTCACTAAAGTGAGCTGAGGTTGGAATACTTACTCGTTTCCTCCCAATTAACACGACTATTAAAAACTAATTTGTGGGACAAACCATGTACATTTTATCAAGTCACCTAGGAACCAATGTGCCCAGTTTGCTTAATACCACTCTCTTCAGTTCACTACGACCTATTGGTCAATAACTGCAAAACCTCACCTACAGTTAAGAAAGCTCTTGTTTCAACATTCTCTAACTCCAGTTTTCCAGTTTTCTTTCTTTCTTTCTTTCTTTTTTTTAAACAAAACAATCCAAACTTCCCGGTCTACTTCTTCTTGTCTGCGTGCAAGCCCTTTCCCCACACCCTGCAATTCCTTTCTTCCTCGACCCTCAGAACGCTCCGAATAACTGAGCCACTTTCCTCCAAAACCTGCGCACAGCGACTGGCCTCCCCCGCCCATCACCCGCGCCAGGTCAACTCACCGCAGCATCCTCCGGGCTGGTTTCGCTCTCTGGCGTTGGTCATGACCCCAGGCGTCCCCACTTGCTCTTCTGCTGCTGCAGCCGCCCTCGATGAGGTACTTGTTAACAGGAGTGCAAGAAACCGAGGAGAGCACCGTTAAAAACACAGCCTTACGCAAAAAGACCCCAACATTTACTAGGGCAGAGAACAAAGGAGAAGCGGCGCCGGGGTCTTCTTTAAGTCTTCTTTCCAAACTTAGCTAACACTGTAGCTGAAGTTGGAAAGGCAAAGCCTTATGGAAGCGGGTGGGAGGTTTCACAGGCCGCGCGAGCCGGACCCCGCACCGCGCGCCGCCGCCGCCGCCGCCACAGCCCGCGCGGCGCAGCCCTGCACACTTATACGGGGCCGGGGCGGAGCTCCCGGCGGCCGCAGGCTCGGGGCCGCCCCCTCTCTCTCCGGGCCAGCAGGGCGTCCCCGCGGCGCGGGGCCCGGCGCCTGCCGCCCTTACGCGCTGTGCCGCCCTCCACGCCCTTCCCCGGAGGAGTCGCTAGCCCAGGGCCCGAGTGGCCACCTGGCCACCAACACCCTGGGCGGCCTGCCAGGACCCTCACCCCGCGAACCGCTCCGGCCGGGGTGTCCGCCCTCCGGGAGGGTCGGGAAGGGGAAGACGGGGCGCGGACCCCGCGGGGCCGACGGCGAGAGGCCCAGCGCAAAGCCAGCGGGCCGGTGCAGGAGGAAAGCACCGGGCACCTGCAGTTTGGGGGAGAGGGAGGCCGCCGCCGGCCCTTCCCTGTGCAAAGCTCCTACCCGGGCTTGGGAGAAGGGGATTATTACTTTTTAAAACGAAAATCACTTTTAATATAGGAACTAAATAAATGTAATCCGTATCACAGACGCTGCTTCCCTGGCCTTTCCCTTCTGGCCCACCTGTGGCAGAGAGGGTCTTTTCTTCCCGGGACTACAGAACCGGGCTTCTCTCAAAGAACAAGAATCAAAAGGCAGGAAAGGGCACAAAGACCAGAGTTGAGCCCTCTCCAGAGGAGTAAAGGGAGGCTTGGAAAGGTCAAGACCCGCAGCGTGTTAGGGATCCACCCGAGCTCAGAACTTGGGTCTTCAAATCCTTCCTGGGGATGCAGCAAGGAGGAAGCATCCTCACCACCTCTTCACCAGCCCACCCCAGCTCCCAGCTGCCGCCTCCTCCCTCCCTTCAGCACCTCTCCTCCAAATGCCCCAGTATCTGAGAAGGAGTTCCCAGGAATACCGGTTATCCCAGCTGTGTCCCTGGGTCTGTACCTGTCCAGATAAAGCCATTCGGTGGCCTCTTGAAGTAGCAGATCAATGACTCTAAAGAACACCAGGCTTCCATGAATTACATTTTTTCCCCCTCAGGGCCGAAGCCCCAGTGCATACCAGACCCTATTTAGACAGACAGTTACCTTACCGTTTCTCAATCTTGCCGAGTCCCCAGGAGTGGATCCTACACACTGAAACTCCAACCGGATTCCGCACCTTGAGCACAGAACAGACTGACACCGCAGTGAAAGGAGACGTATAAATATGTGCCCTGTATCTGACCATCAATCAGGAGGCTCACAGGTTGCAGGCGGGCGGGGCACAGCTGGATTCTGTTGGGAGATGGTCTGGAGGGCTGAGATAGGCGATTCACGGTTTAGCTCCAGCCGCTAACTGCTTTTTTTTTTTCCCCTCCCTTTTCAAGTCCCTTTTTCCACAATACTTTCAAGTCCTTTGTCTTTACTCCAAGAGAAGTTTTCATTTGTCGTCTTAAATTGGAGCATAAGCTCATGTAGACATACAGTATGAAGGACCTGAAGAAGAAGGGAACTGGCCAAATAGCCCCTCTAGTTAGGGAGAGCTCTTAAATGAATTTTGTTAATAGGTCCTCAAGCAAAGAGAAAAAAAAAAAAAGATAGTAATACTTTGTACATTTTACCACAGGGTGTCTCAGCAACAAGGACCTCCAAGTGCATTACACTAATTTTTACATGCCGTGAGAAGTGCTGTTCCTGTCCCCAACTTCCAGGTGGCTTAAAGGAGGTTCAGTTACTTTTAAAAAATTACTTCCAGTTGACACTGCCTGAGAAGTGTTCGTGGGGACAGTAGGTAATTAAGTGTATATCTCAAAATGTGACAGGGAGACTGTTTAACATAGTCCGCAAGAGGTCTCCAGAAGCCAAGACTGAGAGAACAAAAAACAAAAAGATAAGAGGCTACAGTGGGGCACATGGGAAAGATACTCTGGAAAGAAAACAAGATCTGTAACATCAAAACCACTGAGGTGTTTGAGCTTTGGCAGGGAAATTTAAGTCCTTATTAATGGAAATACTCAAGATATATTAATTGCAGTTCATGAAGTGAAAAGGAATTGAAAATAAAAATGGAAGGAAAATTTCAAAATATGTGCAAACTGCAAAGAATAGTGATTTCATGGCCTTGACATTTGAGTTTCTAAAGCACGGCTTAAATCACAAGACCCAACTGGCTGTTCTTCCTTCCGAGGAATTATTTGACGGGCTGAAAATTAAGATTTCTTTCAAAAATATGTTTTTTCCCCCAGAACACAGAAAACGTAACTTCTCTATAAATGTAACCATAACTAAGAAAGCCATGCAAATTTTAAATCGGTTAACAAAACAAAAGATGCCCTAAGAACTTTTTTCTAGTTCATTATCAAAGTTTATGAATAGGTTAACTAGCTTTTAATAAATTTCAGCCAGAATAAAATATACATTTTAATTTAAAATTGATAAGTACTTATTTTGGGGAAATAAAGGAGTTTTATTATTTTTAAGTTTGTTTTTTACTTACCGCCAGCATCCTGTTTCCTCTGCTGTATCTGATGTGCTTACCAGGACAAATGAGGATAAAGAATGGTCACCACTACTAGACCACTCAAAAGAAGAGTAATAGGGTTATCATCAACTATTACAGGAAGAACTCAGATCCAGAACAGAGCTTCTGATGGGTGTGAAACTTTTTTGCCTAACTTAGGAGCTTTAAGACCACACTGCCATTCAAAAGCCTTTTGCAATGTTACATCCATATTTCAAGAACTGTTTGATGTTTCTATAACCTATAACTTCTGAACCCTTGGGAACTTTAAGTTTAGAGACCTAATTTAAGTTACAGACATCTAGATGAAAAATAAGTATCCTCCCAGGTTTTCATTTTGTGGAGATTTTTTTTTAATGTTTGTTTATTTCTGAGAGAGAGAGAGAGAGAGAGAGAGAGAAAGAGAGAGAGAGAGAGAGAGCGTGAGCAGGGGAAGGGCAGAGCAAGAGGGAGACACAGAATCCATAGCAGGCTCCAGGCTATGAGCTGTCAACACAGAGCCCAACGCGGGGCTCGAACTCAAGAACGAGATCATGACCTGAGCCAAAGTCGGTCGCTTAACCAACTGAGCCAACCAGGTGCCCCGTTTTGTTCATATTTTAAACAGACTTGACCTTGCAAAATTTTTATCCAACTGCACTGTTTGCCTGCAAGTCCCTCACAGAAGACAGCACAGAGGGCCTCACTCATCTAAGCCAAGGGCTCCTGTGTTAGGCATTCCTGATTTCCTCAGTCTTCTGTCTCACACGCCCCACACAGCATACCTGTTTCCAAGCAGCACCTTGAAGCAGACTCCCACCAAGCTGGCCATGCACTTATGCATGAAGTTTGCATTCTCTTGGCAAAACTTTCAGAGTTCCTTAATGTTCCCTTTGGGACATGGTTCACATGTCCAGTGCCAAGAGTTTCTGTTTTCCAGCTCCCTCCTGACCCCAGCATCTTAGTG
The DNA here is from genome assembly GCA_004023785.1 of Mungos mungo. Taxonomy (NCBI): domain Eukaryota; kingdom Metazoa; phylum Chordata; class Mammalia; order Carnivora; family Herpestidae; genus Mungos; species Mungos mungo. The sequence goes on from PISW01008463.1 coordinate 42,190, forward strand.
ATGTGGTCATTGTGTCTGCTCTTTTATTTTGTTTGTTTTTAGAAATACTATTTGCATAGTGCTGATTTGTCCCTCATATCTTATAAAAACACCTAATTAACATGTCAATTACAAGTGCAGCAGAGTGGAAGATGATTGTGTCTCACAGCCATAAAACCCTGATTAGATGATATGCTTCATCTTGGGGCCCTGAATTTACACACAGACTAACAGTGTAACAAGGAAGATCCTAATACAATAAAGAAGACCCCTTATCATGTGTCCTGGACAAAGCCTTCCTCTCTGATGAAGTTATAAAGTATCGACTAGAGTGGCTATTTCTACATTTAAGGATAGTTAAAAACACGGTAAGAAGGTCCCTTCCAAAGCTGTCTGTCAGAAATGTTTTATTACACTGTTGTCTGCATTGAGCCATGTATATAACAAATGTTACCGTGTATTTGGAGCGCAATATAAGTGGCAGATGTTAAACCAGGTGTTTGTCAGATATTATCTCATTTCATCTTCACAACACCTCTGAAGTAATACTGTTTTACTATGCCTATTGTACATATAAAAAGACTGAGACTTGGTATTTGTTAACTGCAAATTCTCTTGAAAAACATGGATCCCTAAGGGGCACTTGAGTGGCTCAGCTGGTTAAGTGGCAAACTCTTGATTTCGGCTCTGGTCGTGATCTCATGGTTTGTGAGATCAAGCCCCACGTAGGGTTATGCACTGACAGTACAGAGCCTTACAGGGATTCTCTCCGTCTCTCTGCCCCCCAATAAGTAAATTTAAAAAAAACATGGATCCATAAAATACTAAGTAAACTAAACCTTTTAAAAATCTGAGTTGCAATAATAGTTTTGAAAGAAATCTCAATAAACATTTCTACTACATATATGGGTTTTATTTCCTTAAAGAAAAGGATAGGTGATTGTGTTCTATACTTGATTTTTGTACTTGAATTGATTCCATTATTGTATCTCTAAGGAATTTTGAGTTATTCATTAAGGCAACATATAATCCTTGTTTATTTTTAGACTATCTGCTGGATCCAAATATTTATAACCTGAAAAAGTAGTATCACCAAGTAAGGGACATTGGATTGGTAACTGTTTTGGTGCTTCTATGCTTAAATTGTTAAAATTGAATTGTTCAGTCCATCTGTTATGCAAAATGTAACAATGGGTATTTGAAGTTTTGCTTCCTGAAGAACACTGCATTTTTATGTGTGAGATTTTCAATGTATTTCTATAGAGTTGCCAAAGATACATGAAATATGATGCTAGAGCTGATTGGCAAAAAATATTTTCAAGGCTATCAATCTCAAAGAATGTGTCCTTCAACATCTAGGTTTCCTTTGATTTTGGAAGCCCAGCTTAGGCTGCCTTCGGATTGTTTACTGAGGTTTACCTTACATTTACCTCGTCCTCCATCTGGACTGGCTGTGAGTCTTTCCTTGTCCATCCCCACCCTTTCCTTCTGCTAAAGAGGACTAACCAATTACTGTGCTGTAGCAAGCTCAGCATCCTGTTTCTTGTGGTCACAAGGTGTGTACTTTCTGTATAATCTACTTTGTGTTCTCATCAGCATTAAGATGGTTCCATCCTTTGAAAAAAATAATAATCCTTCCTTAGGAAGTCACATTAGAAAACATTAGTGTTTTGACTAATTTAAAACTGCAAATGAAAAACACCTCAACTACAATTATCAGTTTATGTGGATGTAGGGTATCATTAAATGAGTTTGGTTTCTTCTTCTTAGTACCAATTACTTTAGACAGATCTAATTTGCTTTTCTTTATATATGCAATCAATTGGCCTTTAAGGTAAAGTGGACTAATGCAGAATAATGGTTATGTGTCAGCTCTTCATAGGGTGGGCCTTCGAAGCCAATGCTGAATGCTGACGATAAAATGGCTTAGGAAAGATTCATATTTGTGTCACAAGAATCCCTTCTGCCTACTAAAAAAGTCTTATTTTTAAAGCAGTTGACCCAGCTCAAACAACACTGTAATCATAGCAAATTAGGTGTATTCATCTATCTATTGTGAGCTTATACTGAACGGGTGATTTAGATATTTAGGAAATACTTCCTCACTAAAATCTCATTAATTGGCCCCAGGGAAAATCTGGCACATTTTCTCTTACAAACTGTTGACATTTTTTTTAAGTAAAAGTATATGACAACTCTACTGATGTCTTCTGTTCAGATATTTCAAAGACTGCTTGGATCATCAATGCCATTTGTTCCACACTGCTTTATAAATCATAACAGTATATAAAGGCTGCATGGTACAAATATCCCAGAAGTGTCCTGTGTCTTTTGGCTGAATTAACTAAATATTATCTTCATATAGAAAAAGAGCAAAATAACTCCCAGCTGTTTTGTTACTTCCAGTTCAAACTGCTTTCGTTCTCTGCCAAACATGTCTGTAGAAAGACAATTAGGCTTACACAACCAAACCTAAAAGTCCATCCATGTAGATAAACTGTTGGTTCAACCAATAGAGGAGTGGATAAGCATTTCTTAAGAAGTTAGTTTCTTGCAGTAACAAGAGACAATGAAGGACATGATATAATCGAAAGGGGACAATTCAACAAGAAGATATAACAACTATAAATATTTATGCACCCAAAATGGGAATACTTATATATACAAAACAGTTAATAACAAACAAAAAGAAAATAATATAGTAACACAATAATAATAGGGTACTTTAACACCTCACCTCTACTAATGGACAGAGAATCTAAACAAAAAATCAACAAGGAAAGAGTGGCTTTGAATGACACACTAAACCAGATGAATTTAACAGATATATTCAGAACATTCCAACATAAAAGAGCATAATACACATTTTTTCCAACTGCATACATAACATTCTCTGGAATAGATCACGTATTAGGTCACAAGACAAGTCTCAACAAAAGATCAAAATCATGTCATGCATCTTCTCTTACCCTAACACTACAAAACTAGAAATCAACCAAAGAAAAATTCTAGAAAGAGCATAAATACATGGAGGTTAAATAATATGCTACTGCACAATGAATAGGTCAACCAAGAAATCAAAGAAGAAATTAAAAAATGCAGGGAGACAAATGAAATGAAAACATACTGGTCCAAAATCTTTGAGAAGCAGCAAAATCTATTCTAAGAGGGAAGTTTATACCAATACAGGCATACCAAAAGAAGCAAGGAAAATCTCAAATAAACAACCTGACCTTACTAAAGGAGCTAGAAATCCCATAACAAACAAAACCCAAACCAGCAAAAGGAAGGAAATAATAAACATATATATTAGGGAATAAATAAATGATATAGAAACTAAAAAAAAAAAAAATAGAACAGATCAATGAAACCAGGAGCTGGTTCTCTGAAAAAAATCAACAAATAGATAAACTTCTTCACAGATTCATGAAACAAAAAAGAGAAATGACTCAAATAAACAAAATCAGAAATGAAAGAGGAGAATTACAACTGACACCACAGAAATACAAAGGATTGTCAGAGAATATTATGAAAAATTATATGCCAACAAATTGGACAACCTAGAAGAAATGGATAAATTCCTAGAAACATATAAAATAGTAAAACTGAAGCAGGAATAAATAGAAAAATTTGAACAGCATTTTCCAGCAATGAAATTGAATCTATAATAAAAAAAACTCTCAGTAAACAGAAGGCCAAGGCCAGATGGCTTCATATATGAATTCTATCACTTAAAAAGAAGACATTTAAAGAAGAGTTAATACTCATTCTTCTCAAACTTTAAAAAAAAATAGAAGAGGAAGGAAAAGTTCCAAATTCATTCTGTAAGGCCAGTATTGCCCTGATACCAAAACCAGAAAAAGATACAACTAATAAAAGAGACCTACATGCCAATATGTCTGAAAATCATAAGTGCAAAAATCCTCAACAAAATACTAGCAAACAGAATCCAACGATACATTTAAAAAACCATTCACTATGTGTGGGTTTTATTCCCAAGATGCAAGGTGCTTTAATGTTCATAAATCAATCACAGTGATATATCACATCAATAAGAGAAAGTATAACAACAGTATGATCATTTTGATAGATGCAGAAAAAGTATTTGACAAAGGACAACATCCATTCATGATAAAAACCCTCAACAAAGTGGATTTAAATGGAACATATCTCTACATAATAAAGGCCTTATATGAAAAACCCACAGCTAACATCATACTCAATGGTGAAAAGCAGAGGGTTGTTTTTTTTTTAACCTCAGATCAGGAACAAGACAAGGATGTCCACTCTCACCACTTTTATTCAACATGTACAGGAAGTCTGGGCCACAGCAATCAGACAACAAAAAGGAATAAAAGGCATACTAATTTGTAAGGAAGAAGTAAAATTTTTCACTATTTGTAGATGACATGATACTTTATATAGAAAACCCTAAAGGCTACACACACACACACACAGATGCTAGAAAATTACACATGAATTCAGTAAAGTCACAGGGTACAAAATCAAAGTACAGAAGCCCATTGTATTCCTACACACTATTAAATGAAGAAGCAAAAAGAGAAATTAAGAAAACACAACCACTTGCATTTCACTAAAAATTATAAAATACCTAAGAATAAACTTAACCAATAAGGTGAATGACTTGTACTCTGAAAACTATAAAACATTGATTAAAGAAATTGAAGATGACACAAAGAAATGGAAAGACATTCCATGCTCATGGATTGGAAGGATAAATATTGTTAAAATATCTATAACACTCAAAGAAATCTATATATTTAATGCAAATCACTATCAAAATACCAACAGCATTTCACATAGTGCTAGAATCAGCAATCCTGAAATTTGTATGGAACCACAAAAGACCCCAGATAGGCAAAGCAATCTTGAAAAAGAAAAACAAAACCAGAGGTATCACAATTCCAGGCTTTAAGTTATATTATACAGTTGCAGTAATCAAAACAGTATGGTCCTAGCACAAAAATAGCACACCAATCAATGGAACAGAATAGAAAGCCCACAATAAATAAAATAAATAAACCCACAATTATATGATCAATTAACCTTCCAGAAAGGAGGCAAGAATATGCAATGGGAAAAAGTCTCTTCCACAAACAGTGTTGGGAAAACTGGACAGCCACATGCAAAAGAATGAAACTGGACCACTTTCACTATACACAATAATACACTCAAAATGGATTAAGGACATATATATGAGACCTGAAACCATAAAAAGTCCTAGAAGAGAGCCCAGGCAGTAACTTTTTTGACATTGGCCAAAGCAACATCTTTCTAGATAGGTTTCCCAAGACAAAGGCAACAAAAAAAAATAAACTATTGGGACTACATCAAAATGAAAAGTTTCTACTCAGCAAAGGAAACAGTCAACAAAACTAAGAAACAAACTACTGAATGAGAGGATATATTTGGAAACAACATAACCAATAAAAGGTTTGCATCCAAAATCCATAATGAACATATACAACTTGACACCCAAAAAACAAATAATCTAATTAAAGATGTGTAGAAGACACAAACAGACATTTCTCCAAGACATACTGATGGCCAACAGACACATGAAAAGACTGTCAACATTACTCATCATCACAGCAATGTAAATCAAATCCACAATGAGATACCACCTCAATCTGTCAGAATGGTTAAAATAAAAAAAAACAAGAAACAAGTGTTAGTGAGGACATGGAGAAAAAGGAATGCTCTTGTAATTTGGTGGGGATGCAAACTGGTACAGCCACTGTGGAAGACACCCTGGAGGTTCCTCAAAAAATTAAAAATAGAATTACTCTATGATCCAGTAATTGCACTATTGGGTATTTACCAAAAAAAATGAAAACACTAATTCAAAGGGATATAGGCACTCCTATGCTTATTGCAGCATTATTTACAATAGTCAAATTATGGACATAGCTCAAATGTCCATCAATAAATGAATGGGGGGCACCTGGGTGGCTCAGTTGGTTGAGCATGCAACTTTGGCTTAGGTCACGATCTCACAGTTTGTGAGTTTGACCTCCTCATCAGGCTCTCTGCTGTCAGTACAGAGCCTGCTTTGAATCCTCTGCTCGCCTCTCTCTCTGGCCCCTCCTCCACTCATTCTCCCTCTCTCTCTCTCTCTCTAATAAATTAACATTAAAAAATAAATAAATGAATGGACAAAGATGAGGAATTATTCAGCCATAAAAAGGAATGAAATCTTGCCATTTGCAACAACATGGATGGATCTAGAAAGTAGAATGCTAAGGGAAATAGGCCAGTCAGAGAAAATCATTCCATATGATTCATTTGTGGAAGTTAAGAAACAAAAGAAATAAACAAAGGAAAAAAAGAAACAGAGAGACAAATTAAAACAGACTATAGAAAACAAATTGGTAGTTACGGGGCAGCGGGGAGGATTACGAGAGGAGATGGATGAGATAAGTGAAAGGGATTAAGAGTACACTTGTCAGTCATGATGAGCACTGAGTAATATATGGAATTGTTGAATCACTATATTGTACATTCTAAAGTAACATAACAATGTATGTTAACTACATTGGAATTAAAGTTTTTATTAAAAAAAAAGTCTCTTGGACTTTTCTGGGTTTCAAGATCATTGCAGGAGTCCCACACGTCATGTCCTTCTGTGACCATGTTCAAAGACGGAAATAGCTAGTGATGCAGGGCTGAGAGCCCTCAGTACCCTGTCTCTCATCAGAAAGGAAAATATTCCCCAGGAGGCCCAGAGAGGGTTTTCTCTTACACTTCATTGGTCAGAAATGGGTCACATGCTTGCTCTTAAGCCAAAAACTAGAGCCACTTTCCCTGAGAGCATAATATCTCCAATGAATATCTAAATAAGGATTCTGTTAGCAAGGAAGAAGGAACAGGACAAGAATGGTTTTTGCTACCCTCAAACTTATTATGTTATTATAATCACACGGAAGTTTGCTAAAAGTCAGAGTTCTGTTGATACTCCTTGGCTATAACTAGACACAACACTGGTACTCTTAGGTACCACTGCCAAGGTTGAATGCAGGACTAAGGAAATGTTTAATTAAAATTGTGTAGGGGCACCTGGGTGGCTGTCGGTTGAGCGTCCGACTTTGTCTCAGGTCATGATCTCACAGTTTGTGAGTTCAAGTCCCGCGTTGGACTCTGTGCTGGCAGCTCAGAGCCTGGAGCCTGCTTCCAATTCTGTGTGTCCCTCTCTCTCTCTGCCCCTCCCCTGCTTATGATCTGTCTCTCTCTGTCTCTCAAAAATAAATAAATGTTAAAAATAATTTTTTTTAAATAAAATGATGTGTCTGGGTAACTCAGTTGGTTAAGCATCAGACTCTTGATTTCAGCTCAGGTTATGATCTCATGGTTCATGAGACTGAATCCTAGGTCAGGCTCATGGAGCCTGCTTGGGATTCTCTCTCTCACTCTGCTCTTTTCTCTCTCTATCTCTCTCAAATAAATAAACTTTTAAAAAATTGTGTGTATAATTCAAGGAAAAGAACTAATAATCCTTCTAAATTTTAGTTAGTACCTGTGATTTTGACAGCATTTCTGAAGAACTGTATTTGAATGACTTTTTGCCCTCATAAAGATAATAAAATCTATTCAAACAAATAGAAATAGATTATGATCTGGACTGTTTTTAAAAACATGTATTTTATTGTGACTATAAGAATATTTTGAGTTTGGGGCACCTGGGTGGCTCAGTCAGTTAAGAGTCCAACTTCAGCTCATGTCATATTCTCCGGGTTCATGGGTTTGAGCTTTGCATCAGGCTTTTTGTTATCAATGCGGAGCCGGCTTCGGATCCTCTGTCTCCCTCTCTCTCTGCCCCTCCCTCCCTCACTCTCTCTCTCCTGCTTTCAAAAATATTGCCCTACTACTCAATATCCACAAGAACAAAATCATGAATCAAAAAGTGAAAAATTCAAACTGCTTTCGAGTATCATAGAAGTCGTAGATACTATGTCTAGTCTATATATCACAGAAGCCTTCCAAAAAGTTGAAACAAAAGTTTTGAAATTTAACTTAGTTAAACTACTTGTTTATGAAAACACAATCTGGGTTTCAAAATACTGTTTTCAGTTTAAATGAGGAAGTACAAGTTTTTAGGAAGTAGTAGTTCATGTAGTGGCTATGATTTGGAAGGGTATTACTGCTTTGGGAGATTCTCCAGACTGTTATTATTAGTAAGAATAACTTTGCACATTTTTTAGATATACTTTTTTAGGTGATAGTCATCAAACATCAACAATACTAAAAATTGTCCATATCATAGTAAGATGTCTCCTCCAAAAAAAGCATCCATTTACAGTAATTTTTAAATGATTACTAAAGATTATAATTTGGATAAAAGGATAAAAACATAATTTGTCCATTTCCCATTATAATGGAGCCACCAAATATATATGTGCTTATATTTTATTAAAGATAGACCTATCAGAATAAACTTGGCTATCAAACCAAAGCACTCATCTCATCTTTACCTTTCTAAAAAAGTAGCTAATATATTAAAATTAAAAATTTACTTTTATGGGTGCCTGGGTGGCTCAGTCAGTTGAATATCCGACTCTTGATTTCAGCTCAGATCATGATCCCAGGATCATGGGATCAAGCCCTGCACCCAGTGCAAACTCTGCTTGAGATCTCACTCTCTCTCTCTCTCAAAAAAAAAAAAACAAACAAAAACCATTTACTTTTAAATGTTGTATCCTGTAAAAGGTAACTGCTAAAAATATCTTCAGTAATCCATGGATAGGTTTTCCACACTTTTTACAGTGTGTGCCAGGCAAAAATGAGGCAGTAATGTGATAAGTCATCATCAACCAATAACTTGTTTTATCACTCTAGTAAATAATAAGCATTTATTTAGATATGAAGGTGAAGTTCATGAGGTATAAGATTTTCTTGGTGAGATTGGAACAATTCCACAGAATGCAGGATGGGTGGCAGCCTTTTGGTTTTCTAGGAAGTAGATTATATAGAAAACCTGAAGATTTCCAAGTTTGATATTTTCTCTTTTATCTGTCTACTTCTAATTTTTCTTTATTAGAACTTATTTTCCGCATCATAATTTATTGGGTGTTAGATTCTTGTGAGGACATAAGAGACCATCATTTCCGAATGGGTGCTTATGAAATGAAGCCTGTCTTGACCAACTGGCCAGTGAGCAATGAAATCCCTGGCGAAGAATAGGTTGTTGGCTGGGGGAGGTTCATTTGTTTGTTTTTGTTTTGTAATATTTATATTATAACATAAAATATAATATAATATAATATAATATAATATAATATAACATATATTAAGTAAGACACGAGCCCAAGGGACAGGTCCCATGGATCATGAGCATTTAAAATGGGGCTTGAGGATTATAATTACTCTAGACTGAACTGTGTCCCCTCCACTCCAATTAATATGTTGATTCCTAATCACAGTACCACAGAACTGACCTTATTTGCAATAGGATCCTTGCAGATGTAATTAATTAAGATGAGGTCACATTGGAGTGAGGTAGGCCCTTATGCCAATATGACTGGTAAGGGTTAGTATGGACAGAGACATACATTCAAGAAGAATGCCATGTGAAGACGAAAATACAGATCTATAAGTCAAGGACCACCAAATATAGCTAACAAGACACCAGAAGCTAGGAGAGAAACCCGGAACAGACACTACCTTACCGCCTTCGAAGGAACCGACCTGGTCAACACTGATTTAGGACTTCCAGCATCCAGAACTCTGGGACAATGAATTGCTGTTGTTCTAAGCCACCCAGTTTGTGGTGCTTTGTTACTACACCCCTAACAAACTAATAATCATAGTTAGGCCTCTTTCATCAGAAAATAATAACATTTGACTCCTCCCAGGCATTGATTTTTTCAGGATCAAACACAATCAAAGTGGTTGTGACGACTAAAGCAAACTAAGCATCTAATTTCTACTACTGTCCTTATAAGCAATACTTTATAATAAAAATTCTTTAGAAACTGATTAAATTTTCATTATCAGGTATGTATCCTTAACACTAATGTCAGATATGGCCGAAGCAGAGCATTATGTGACACTGATAATAAGAGTGTATGTAAGTAAGGAAAAAGTTGTAACATCCAGAAATTTAAATACATTTCAGCATTACAACTAAAGAGTTAAGGGGTGCCTGGGTGGCTCAGTCCGCAAAGCATCCGGCTTGGGCTCAGGTCATGATCTCATGGTTCATGGGTTCAAGCCCCGCATCAGGCTCTATGTTGACAGCTAGCTCAGAGCCTGGAGCCTGCTTCAGATTCTGTGTTTCCCTCTCTCTCTCTGACCCTCCCGTGCTTGCGCTGTCTCTCTCTGTCTCTCAAAAATAATTTTAAAAACATTAAAAATTAAAAAAAAACAACTAGAGAGTTAAACATTTTCATATGCAAAAATAGCATTAAAGACTATATCTAAGATGAGAAAAGGTATAACTGAACTTCAATAATTAAAAAAATAACAAGAAGTGGGTGAAAAGTAATTATTTTATGTATTTTTCTTTCCCTCTTCATGAAATCAATAAGGGCAAATTTCACACCTCTTTTCTGCCCTCTGGATTAAAGAATTGGATATAACATGAACAATGTGTGGTCATTTGGCAGGTAACGAGAGGACCCAAAGTAGTGATATTCTAAAATCTAGACCCAGAGCCAAAAATATCTGTGGCTATATTAATCTAGCAAAATTAAACCCTCCTTGGAAAGAGGAGTTTCCTACTGAGGAGAGAGTGACCAGGGGAGGAAGGGAGAGGTAGACAAAGGTAGAGACAGAGACAGAAAGTTGTTAGTACCATCCAAGGAAAACAGAACCACCTGACAGGAGCCCTAGAAAACTCACTGCAGTAAACAGAAGGGTCATTTGGCATTGCCACACTTACTTGAAAAATCCTTTAAAGCCATCTAATTCACTTTCTTCCATTTAATTTTCACCAAGTAATCTGTTATTTATTAATTTAGTCTTGCAGATCACATGGTGCTGGACAGAGGGAGTGTTAGAGAGTATTCTATTCCCTGTAAAGGAATATGCCCCTTTGCAAGTTAAAATAGTGGCATAAATCAGATCCTTTATGTTTAGCAAATACAATCTAGCTATACCACTTTTTAAAAAATGGCTTAACACAGAGCATTTGCTATGTGCCTGACCTTTCTTGAAGCACTTTATTAGTTCATTTAATTCTCGCAGAAAACCCTTGAAGTCAGTGTAATTATTATGCCCATTTTATAGACAAAGAAATTAAGGAGTAGATCTCTGGGGAAGCGTTTTACTAAGTTAGATCTGAGAGTTAAGATACTAAAACCTAATCCCCTAATGTAGTCTACCTTCTCATACGTGGCTTAAAATTGCCTCATCCATCACGTTACCTTACAAGATAGAACCTGCCCTATCTCAGCAACTCTACACAGCTCGGTTCCCGGTTGAGAATGAAGATAGCAGTAAAGAATTGCAAACCAAATCTATTGGATCTTTTCAGATGAATCAAGGCTGAGTGATTCTCCAGGTTGTCATATGCCTAGCGTCCCCAGAGTAGACATTGTATGAAACAGCTTGAATATTCAGGGTGTACAGATTAGTTACAATTTTGTGTGGACACTATAACATTGCTGGCTTAGAAGTAATACTATAAACCCATATGGCAGTTTCATAAGCATGAATTTCTTTTGCAAGTGTGAGACATTCAGACTGCAAGTAATGAAACCTTACCCCACATGTAGTAAGAGACTTCTTGCGTTCCTTGGAACCACTATAATCCTTAAAAGTATGTGGCTAAGACTTCAGTTCACAGTGCCTGCTTTTCTTTAATATTCCCCAGATCTTCAATTGATGAACTGGAATAAGCACCACAGATGATTCCCTACAGTTATCTTTTACCTTTGATCAACAAGACATTTAAATTTTCTTATTCTGCTGAAAATAAGACTTTTTAGGAGTTAAGGCTATGGAATTGGGCCTCACGTATTTGGTCATATTATCAACATTAAAGAAATAAACATAAATTAATGAAATTAGAGAGCAAGGAAAGAAGAGGTAAATGGAGGGAAAACAAGAGGTATGATTTATCAATCTCTGTAAAAAGTGTGGTTCCCTCCTGCCCCCATTAACCTCGAGATGACAGAGAGGCTGGGAGAAGAGAATAGGAGAGAAAGTGGTGCTTACTCCGAGGGCACCTGGAGAGAAGTGCCCTTCACAGAGTCTCAGCAGAGCTGGGAGAAGGCACATCTTTGCTGCCTCTAGACACTCCTACAAGGTGGCAGGCACTCGCCAAAAAGCAGAAACACAGAAGGGAACAGAGCAGACAAGATCCCTACCCTGTGAGGTTTATGTCCACTTTGACAAACTCATGGTTGGGCATATTACTCCTTGACCCTACAGGAGAAGAAAAGCTGTGGAGGGGCAGATAGAGAACTGACATCTACTGAGTGTGCACTTTGTACAAGGCTCTGGTCCCGCTTGCACCCCACTGACTTGTGGATCTAACACACAAGACTTGAAGAGCTACTGAAAAATCCTGACCTCCTCCCTGCTTTGGATCCTAAATAGACCAGACTACATTATGGACTACATAATCAGTAGTCTATAAAAATAGCAATTATAGAAATACTTAGAATCCTCAAATTGGGACAGTCTGGGCACGTGGAAGACATTCAATAAATATTTTTAGAATGAATGCACCATTAATAATTTTTAAAACTGTCAAAATCAGTTTCATTATTTAAGAATTTAGTGTGCTTTTTTTTAAAGTTTACTTATTTAATTTTGAGAGAGAGAAAAAGAGAGAGCAAGTGTGGGGGAGGTGCAGAGAGAGAGGGAAATGGAGAATCACAAGCAGGCTCAGTTCCGTCAGCAGAGCCTGGATGTGGGGCTCAATCTCATGAACCTGGAGATGATGACCTGAGCCAAAATCAAAAGTCAGAGGCCTGAGCCACCAGGTGTCCTAAGAATTTATTAAGTGACATTAAGTTATTTGACACTATAAAAGTGTTTGTCTTACCGCCTGAGAGGGAACACTACCTAAATAAATTATCTGAATATTGCCTAAATAAAGAAAATGCTTAGAGAATTTAAGATAGGATGAAGAGCTATTTAGGTAGATACTCCAGCTTCTTATATCCACAAGAATTCTTTATAAACAAGCACACAGCCCGAAGTCACAAGAGGTCCTTCACCTGAGCAGCACCATATTATCACAACACACATTCCGGGGGGTGGGGGGATGGCTGACCCTTATCTTCAAAATGAATGATGTCGAGAACCTGAAAAGTAAATGCAGGGGATTGCTCTCCTTTCTGAACTCATAGGACATGCACCTTGAGGAGCAGAAGTAAAGGGGAACACTTAGTTTGCTTAGTGAAAATAAGAGAAATTGTCCAGTGGATTTGCATTTAGGATTAAGTGTGCCATTTGTTGATTGGCTAATTGCACTGAAAGAAATTTGATATTGAGGGAAAGAAATGTAATTGCGTAATTATCAGTCAAATATGAAGAATACTCAAACATAATATTACTTTTTGCAAAGTTAAGGAACATGAATAGATGTTAACTGTTGCTACTATTGGTAGCAGTATAGTATCTTACAATATTGTCTTCCTGCTTGACTGCTTCCTCAATAGTCCACTTAGAGCCTAGCAAGAACTGACGGGGGAAAATTTTATTACTTCTATTTAGAGTAAAAAAATAGTGTTTAACCCTTTATTTTTTAAGTTTATTCATTTATTTTGAGCAAATAAGCAGGAGAGGGCCAGAGAGAGAGGGAGAGAAAGAATCCCAAGCAGGCTCCATGCTGTCAGTGCAGAGCCTGATGCTGGGCTCAAACCCATAACCCTGTGATCATGACCTGCGCCAAAAGCAAGAGTCAGACCCTTAACTGACAGAGCCAGGCAGGCACCCCTAGGGTGAAAATTTCAATTAACCTTCCTAAAAAACATGGAAGGGAAAAACCAATAGTGAGTCATCTGGGTGAGAATGGAGGAAATCAGCTCTGCTTAGGCGGATGTTTCTATAAACTAAGTGAAGATGCTGGTCAATCTCCAACATGAGGTAGAGAGCAAAGAGGAGATAAGCAAAACCCAGGACATGAAAAATGGGCCACTTCTGAATTTTAGAGTCTGAGCTTCGTAGTAAAGCTTCATTGTTCTAGCGGAATTATTGTAAAGTTCTAGCATGACACAGCCCCATTAAAATATACCTGCTCATTCCAGAGACATATGTAACCATACAATCGTCTCTTAATTATCCCTGCTAAAAAGGAAAACAGTGGTAAAAATAACCCCAAATATCTGTGAGGGGTTTTGGACATTTCAAAAATGTCACATTCTACATTTAAATTTTTTTTATTGAGATATAGTTTACATATATTAGTTTCAGGCGTACAACATAATGATTTGATATTTGTATATATTGTGAAATGATCACCACCATAAGTTTAGCTAACATCTGTCATCATACACAGTTATTGAATTTATCTTTCTCGTGATGAGGACTTTTAACATCTACTTTCTTAGCAACTTTCAAATATGCAGTACAGTACTACTCACTATAGTCACCATGCTGTAGATTCCATCTCCATGACTTACTGATTGTATAACCGGAAGTTTGTACCTTTTGACTCCCTTATCAATTTTGCCCACTGCCCACACCCCACCGCTGGTAACCACCAATCTGCTCCCAGTGTCTTTTTAAAAACCAATTAGCTGAGCTAGAGACATACTATCGTACCAACATGTATTACGAAAAGTTGATGAAGAATTACTACCTTGACATTGTTGTTGGTAGCCATTTCATTCTTTCAAGAAGTTTATGCCCAGTGTTGTTGGAAACTGAAGAGGCATAAAGCATCTCCAGGAATAAATTAGGGCCTGAAGGAATATGAAAGTTGAGAAGTATCCATTTATAAGGTCTCTTCTTATCAAACATTTAGGAATCTGTGTCTGGAAGACAAAGAAGTTAACAGATGATCATTGGATTACCTATCACACAGAAAAGGGAAAAAGAGTTTTCTAAGAACCTTTGATCTTCAAAGTCAGAAATGAACATAAAATAAATTTCAGAAAAGAAACTAACCTGGGGAGCATACCAGGTGGCAAAATCCAGCTGGCTTAGAACCAACTGGCCCAAGAGCAGAGGAACATTTATTGTTTCACTGAAAAGCAGAAAATAATTTTAAAAGAACAGTGATAGCATATTTTATCTGTCAGTAATTTAACACTTGAAAATTTTCAAAAAGGACATTTCTACACATTCACATCAAAAAAGTCACGCTCCAACCCCAAATATCCATGTACGTTGTATTTTTAGTGTATGATGCACAAATAGCCCAAGCAACTCTACTTCTAAAACATATTTCTCACGTTTATTTCATGACAAATCCCCAGGCTGTAGGCAGGGTAAAACCCAAGAGGCTGCTGGCCCCTTCCAGAATAACCATGTGGGGAGCGTCAGGATGATTAGGTGAACATAGAAAGACTATGAGCTTCTGGTAAGCAGAACTCAGTGTTATTCATTTTAGACCAGGCACTTATTACAGTGCTTTGTACATAGCCACTACTGGATAAATGTTGATTAATAAATGTGCACCTTATAGGTTTAAACAACAGGTAGCTACCTGGATTGGGAATAAGTCACAGATTGAAATTCAAATTATATTGGTAACTTGTCTTGTGAACATTTATGAGTCAGGCCCTGTCTATTTGGTCATCTAGGAAAGAGGTTGCCTGTTGGAATGTTTAATGTATCTAATGTGCACTGAACTCCTCATATAAAAGTGCCAAATAATTACCATTATTACTACTGTGAGCTACTAAAGAGCTCATCCTTTATATCTACCAAAGTGCCTTTCATCCAAATACTTGAAAGCATTTCCAATTATGGCAAATTACTCCTAATACTTTTCTAAAACCTTAACACAGTTTAAGGACCAAAAAAATATCTAGAGCTTTCATTTATAATTACTATTTTTACCCAGTCCCAGATGGCTTCACTGTAATGATCATTTTTAAAGGCTTTCTTTAGTCTCTTAAATTTTTCAGAATTAATGACATATTTACATCGAAAGGGCTCCTAGCTAAAAGGAAATAATTTAGTAGGCCCTTAGACTCACTATTTACTTCAAGAGCAATATGTCTTTAACTTTGTTTACTGTAGACAGATTCAGGTAAATCTGAAAAAAATCTTTTGCCATTATCCAGAGACTCACAGTCTCTGAATCATCACCAGCTCTGGAGGCATAAGTCAAGCCTAGGATTTAAGCAGCCCAGAATCACCAAGGAGCATCCACATTCCATGAAAGAAACATGAGTCCTCAGGAATCAGCTACACTCATTAAGTCCCTCTAGCGCCAAAGAAAGTTGGGGAGCGGCCTGGGGGAAGGGTGCTACCAACAGGGCACCTCAAGGACCCCTTGCATTTCAGGCTTGGCTATTGGGACCTCAGGTATTTGTAAACATCCTTTCGAGGGCCCTTTGTTACTATAGTGTACGGTGATCCAATTTCACAATTGGTGCAAACCTACCTAACTTCACTGCCAAGAAGAGAAAACATGCTAAGAGAAAAACAAAGAAGGCAGGAGCCAATAGTAGTTTTAAGAAATGGTTGTGTCTAACAAGGCACAATATAGAAGGAACTAATATAGAAGTATATTAGTATTAGTATTGTTTTCCAGTCTCTCTATTTAACATAAAATAATGATCATTTTGAAACTGAAACACTTACATTTAAAGCATATAACATAAAGACTTTGGTTGGAAAAGGTGGAAGGGATTTTCATTGGAAATTTGAATAAGGCTAAATGTAGATCTTCATTTAGTAACAGTTATAAAATGTAGAAAATTTGTATAATTGACAAAATTATAAATCAACCTCTTTCTCTCATCTTATACAACAGAATTAACAAAGCCCCCCAAAGGATAAGTTATTCGAAAATACAGACAGAAAATACATTTGTAATTTTTTATTTACAAATGAAATGCATATTTTTATATATTGTTAATTATTTATTGATTAAAATGCACTTTGCTGAATTAAAATATTTTGTTACACATACATTTATTTAGAAAAAAGAAGACATGGAAACTTCATCCCCTCTTATGATTGCTTCTTTTTTCCTGGTTTCCCAAAGGAGGGAAATAGTAAGGATGAAACTTAGCAAGATGAGATAGAGCTGTCATCTTGAAATCAAATGGGAAAGAACAAGACAATCACAACAATGCTGGTCCTGATATCACTAAACTGTTGACATATACCCATCAGCCACCTCCTCCCAGATTTTGTGTCATGTGAAAACAAATAAATAAACTTTATCTTTTTAAGCCACTGTCAGTCTTTGTTGCTTAAAATTGAAGAGCCTTTGTAACTGACAAAGAATTAATAAAAATATTTTTAAAAATTTTAGTGTTTATTTATTTTGAGAGATAGAGAACAAGTGAGGGGGTGGCAGAGAGAGAGGAAGAGAGAGAATTCCAAGCAGACTCCACGTTGTCAGTGCAGAGCCGGGTGAAGGGCTCAATTTCACAAACCATGAGATCATAACCTGGGGCAAAATCAAGAACCAGATGCTTAACCGGCCGAGCCACCCAGGTACCTCTAATAATATTTTTTAAGTACACAACCAATGGAAGTCCAAAGAATGAAATTACACGAAGTAGAAAGAATTAGAAAAGACTCTGAGGAAGATTTGGCATCTGTGATGGTCATGAAAGGTTAGGTAGGATATGGAAGTAGAGTGAATTTTAGGTAAAAATTATGCTACCAGAAAAAGCTCTGAGAAAAATGTACAAATTACTGTTATTTTTATTAAGCCACCTGTTTACAAAGTCATTTTGCTTACAGTTTCAGTTAAGGGAAATATTGGATTTATATATTTAATGCTACCAAATATTAACACATTTTAAATAATACATATGCTATGATAAATGATTTTGCTATTTTGGGAAAAACTCCCCCCAAAATATAAATAATGAAGCATTTTTCGATTTTAAACTCCACATAAAACTGTATTTTAAATGCTGTTTGAGTAACATATATTTATTAAAGTTTATTTTATGCTTATTTTTTCTTTCTTTACTGTTTTTTTAAACTATGGAAACAAAAACATCCAATCTCATTTAATCGTGATAAATTATTATTTACTAATAAATGAAACTAGTGGTAACCAATGATTCATTGCAACCTTCATAAACCTGATTATTATATATATCCTAAAAATAAATACAATAATAAGCTCCTTGCTTCTGCATATATGTTTGGGCATCATAATTATAGGCTTGTGCAGTCTTAAGGTCAAAGCAGTAGGTCAGATCTCTGATCTTAAACAGCCCAGGATAAAGCTGCTGATTAAAACATGAAACTAAATACCCACACACAAAAGAATCTTATCCCAGTGCAGGGGAATGCATTTTGAACAACTATTATTTAGATTCAAATATTTTTGCTCAGCATGGGCAAGTTCATTAAAAGATGCTAATGAAAGCCAGATATTCTTGTAAAAAATGAGAACTATACAAATTTAATTCTAATGATGAGGATGATTAACCTAGTTATTTATTTAGAGAGTAAGAACACTGGATAATTGGTGTTAAAGGGAGATTTAGTTTTATTCTCTGAAACAATGGCTAAACAGATAATTTTGGAATTTCTCTAATTATACATTGTCAGTGTTCTGAAAGCATGCTTAATTCTGTAGTCATAATAACTATGAGTACTTTGTGCCAAAGTATTAAGACCAAAAAATCTGTTATGTATCTGTTTTCCCAAGCAAATTAAATAGTTTTAAGTTATTTTAGTATGGGCTTAAATGCTTAGGTAAGTTATGTAAAAAAAATAAACATGCATAAAGGCCTCTACTATAACTATGCATTTTTAATATTCTGAATAATTCAAAACAGAAGTGACAAATTAAACATTTTAACATAAATTCCTTGGGCAGGAATCATTTACAAAATGATATGTAAAAAGGTCTTTTGAGAGAGAGTATGCACTTGTGCGTGTGTGCACACAGGTGGGGAGGGAGCAAAGGAGGAGAGAGAATCGAGAGCAGGCTCCATGCCCAGCACAGAGCCCAATGTGGGGCTCGATCTCACAACTGGCGATCATGACCTGAGCTGAAATCAAGAGTTGGCCATTTAACTGACTGAGCCACCCAGGAATCCCAGTGATATGTGAAATTATTTTTAATAAACAAAACTATCTCTCTAAAAGAGTACTTGATTGAAAGATGTTTACTATGTTAGCTAATGGGAATCTAAAATAAAATCAAATATGCATTTGATGTTGCCATTTTAAATTAGTACTTATTTTAATTAGTACTTATTTTAAATACTTAACTCCTAGAATGTACATATATATATACATACATATATATGGAACATGTATAGATATATATGTGTACACACACACACACACACACACATACACACACACATTGGTTCTATTGTCCCTTCATAGCTATTTAGGAAGCTCATCTACTTATGCCTAAAACACACTAGTGTTCTGGGATTCTTTAAGTATTTGTGACTCTCAGTAGTATCCTGGGGTCAAAAGCTAACTTATTTTACTTTTTAAAGTATCTTTAAGCTTCTGAAGATTATCTGTCTCATCTCATGTGTTACATGTTGAATCCTATTCAGCAACCCTGCACATCTGAGAGCGGGGGTCTGTCCCATGTACACATCATTCTCAAGCCTTCCAGACTCCCAACTTTAACCAGCACCACACACACATATTTTTAACAAAACCAAGAGATCATAGCTTGTTGTTTTCAAAATTTCTTTGCAAACAAAAACAAATGGCCCACTTTCTGGAGTAAAGCTGGCACCCCTCTTGACAAGTTAGCCAATGGCAGAGTCTTCTGCCTCCATGATGGAAGCAGTGGCTGTTCTCCTCACCTCTGGCTGATAGTTATGAGTGAGGCCAGGTAGTATTTCTTGCAGGCTGTCAGGGAATGGAGTGGGAAGCAGAGATGTTCCCAGCAAGAGGGACAGGAGAAATTTAGTAACCTCAAATTATTTTCAGAATTGCTATAAATATTCATATATACTTAGGCCAGGTGAAACATTTCTACATAAAATGTGACTGCTGGTATTTGCTTATATTAAGTAGAATAGCAGTTCAACTTACAGTTTGATAACTTAAGCCATAATTATTTACAAGATTCATTTCATCCAGAGTCACCCCTGAGTTACTATATTCTATAGAAAAATATTTGGTTGTCCACTTCTAATCGATGTTGATCTGTCATCTTTCACTCTATCCCTGTTGCCTATTTCACTCTATCAGCCGTGACACAGATTATTCCTTGGCTCATACGCAAAAGAAAAGAATTCCATTTTCTCATCCCAATATTAAAAGAATGAGAAGAGTAATTTATAGTATAGTGATTTGTAGAATCATGATGGAAGGAAGAGGGCAGGAAAAAAGGATAATTGCCATGAATGTATTAAAGTGTCCCAATACTATGACACTGTTTGTTAAATTCCTCCATTACTCCACGAACTGCAAAAGAACAACTTCCAAAGTAACATTAGCTAAAATTCCAGTTCCTGCCTCTCTGACAATGGTCACAGGAGCAGTGTAGGATGAATTCACGATGACAGCAGCTGTGCAATTAGTAAGAGATGTTCTTATCTTAGGGCGACTCAAGGTCCATGTTTTCAATCATGAACACCAAGGGTTGTTGGCATTTTAGGTTGTATTGTTTTCATATTGTTTTCATTTCTCTCCTCTCCTCTCCTCTCCTCTCTCCTTCCTTCTTTCTCTTCCTTTCTCCCTCACTCTTCTCTCTCTCTCTCTTTCTCTCTCTCTCTCTCTTTCTCTCTCTCTCTCTCTCTCTTTCTCTCTCTCTCTCTCTCTCTCTCTCTCTCTCTCTCTCTGTTTTTAAAATATTTTCTATTTTCTTGCTTTCCATCACTTCAATCCAGTGGCTCCTCAGTGACCTGTACTGTGATTGTGTTGCCCCAGAGAGGCCACATAAACAGGGAGAAGAGTTTCCTGAGATCCAGACGACTTACAGGACAAAGGAGAGTTGCTGTGGTTGGGCAGGAAGTTTTAAAATGAGTAATTTGGGGGGGGGATTCTAAAGAGTTCTCCCTAACCCCATCCCAGTGCATTTTCATGGTGGAGATTACCACAGGCTAAAGGTTAGGAATTCATGTGTATCACACATGGGGCATATCTCCCAAGATGAGGTAAAGAAAGACATCCTCTTTTCTGATCTGAGATAGAGATTCTGACTCACGCCTTCACAGATGAAAAGGAGAAAAATTCTAAATCTCCATAAGCTAGAATAAAGTGTTTCACACAGACTAAGAGAAAAAACAAGCAAGCAAGTAACAACAAAATAAAAACAAAGAACGTAATAGGTTTAACACCTAGAAGGCAGCATAGTCAAGGAAGCGCTACAGATGGGGTAGTTTGGTGGGGGGCAGGTATAATTGCTAGTGACCCATGTGGCCTCAGACAGGTCACTTGACTCTCTGTGGCCCAATCTGTAAAGCAATAGTGAGAATTGTGACTTACTGTTTCAACACTTTGCGACACTAATACTAATACTAGAATAGTTGAATTAAACATCCTGTGTGTGTCACATTTCCATTGTTGTATAGCAAATTACCACACAGCAGCTTAAGACAACACACACATATTATCTCACAGTTTTCATGGATCAGGAGTTCTGCAAGGCTGCAGTCAAGGTGTTGACCAGTGTTTTGTTCTTATCTTGAAACTGGATGGTGATCCACTTCCAATCTCACAAGGTTGTTAGCAGCATTCAGCTCCTGTGGTTGAAGCATTGAGGGTGGTGGCTTGGTAACTTTCACTGTCAGCTCCTAGAAGCCACCCACAGCTCATTGCCACATGGCCCTCTACATGGGTCTTCTGATAATATGGCAGCTTGTTTTTTCAAAGCTAGAACAGAAAAAGAAAGAGCCTGGTAGCAAGATGGAGTCTTACATAATATAATCACAAATGTAATAACATCCCATTACCATTGCCATGTTCTATTAGTTAGAACTAAGTTGCGGCTTCCACCCATGACCAGGGTGGGGAGGAGACTGATTACACAGGACATGGACATCAGGAGGCAGTGGGTTACAAAGCTGCAGAGATCAAAACAGTATGGTCCTGGCACAAAAACAGACATTTGGATCAATGGAACAGAATAGAAAATCCAGAAGCAATCCACAATTATATGGTCAATTAATCTTCAATTAAGGAGACAAGGATATACAGGAAAAAAAGACAGTCGCTTCAACAAATGGAACTGGGAAAACTGGACAAATACATGCAAAAGAATGATACTGGATCACTTTCTTTCACAATACAGAAAAATAAACTCAAAATTGATTAGGGAACCAAATGTAAAACTTGAAAGTATAAAAATCTTATAAGAGAGCACAGGCAGTAATCTCTCTGACATCAGCTGTAGCAATATCTTTCTAGATGTGTCTTGAGATGCAAGGGAAAGAAATAAAAATAAACTACTGGGACTACATCAAAATAAGAAGCTTCCGCACAGCAAAGGAAACAGTCAACAAAACTAAAACAACCTATTGAATGGGAGAAGATATTTGGAAACAACATATCCAATAAAAAGTTAGCATCCAAATATATAAGTAATTTATACAACTCAATATCCAAAAAATAAATAATTATTTTCAATTTTAAAATGGGGAGAAGACAAACAGACATTCTCCAAAGAAGATATCCAGATGGCAACAGACACATGAAAAGATGCTCAACATCACTGATCATCAGGGAAATACAAATCAAAACTACAGTGAGGTATCACCTCATATCTGTCAGAATAGTTAAAATAAAAAACACAAGAGGGGCACCTGGGTGGCTCAGTTGGTTAGGCATCTGACTTCGGCTCAGGTCATGATCTCGCAGTTCGTGGGTTTGAGCCCCGCATCAGGCTCTGTGCTGACAGCTAGCTCAGAGCCTGGAGCCCGTCTTCACATTCTGTGTCTCCCTCTCTCTCTGACCCTCCCCTTCTCATGCTGTCTCTCTCTGTCTCTCAAAAATAAATAAAACACATAAAAATTTTTGAAAAACAAAAAATAAAAAAACACAAGAAACAACAGATTTTGGCAAGGATGTGGAGAAAGGGGAACTTTCCTGCACTGTTGGTGGAAATGCACACTGGTGTAGCCATTCTGGAAAACAGCATAAAGATTCTCCAGAAAATTAAAAATAGAGCTACCCTACGATCCAGCAATTGCACTACTAGGTATTTACCACAAGAATATAAAAATACTAATTCAAAGGGACAGTTTATAGCAGTACTATCTACAGTGTTTATAGCAGCACTAGCTATAATGGCCAAATTATAGGAACAGCCTAAATATCCACCAACTAATGAGTAGATAAAGATGAGGTGGTATATATATATACAATAGTATATTAGACATAAAAAATAATCTTGCTATACGTGATGACATGAATGGTGTAGAGAGAACTGTGCTAAGTGAAATACATCCATCACATAAAGACAAATACCATATGATTTCACCCATATGTGGAATTTAAGAAACAAAACGAAAAAAAAGACAAACCAAGAAACGGACTATTAACTATAGAGAACAAACTGATGGTTACCAGAGGGAAGGTGGGTGGGGGGAGGGATAAAAAGGTGATGGGGATGAAGGAAGGCACTTATTATGATGAGCAGTGAGTAGTGTATAGAATTGGTAAATCACTATATTGTACACCTAAATTTAATATAACACTGTATGATAAAATTATACTGGAATTGAAATTTAAAAATTTATTTAAAAAACCACACACACAGGAAATAACAAGGAAAAACTAATAAAATATGGCAGACAATGTAAAAACAATGCTTACTAGAAAAACAGAAAAATTTTGCTTTGTTGCTTTTGCGGATTTGGAGGGCTTATTGCTTCAAGTTTTTATTTAAAATCTAGTTATTTAACATATAGAGTAATATTGGTTTCAAGAGTAGAATTTAGTGGTTCATCACTTACATATAACACCCAGTGCTTATCACAAATGCCCTCCTCAATGCGCATCACCCATTTAGCACATCCCCCTACCCCTTACCCCTCCAGCAACCCTCAGTTTGTTCTCTTTAATTAAGAGTCTCTTATGGTTTGTCCACTTTAAAAAAGCCTAGAAAACAATTCTAAGATAAACAAAAAGCAACAACTTTATTTCCCAATCTCCAAACATTTCATAATTATATCATTGGGGTTACCAATTCATTCAAAATGACTGACTTCCTCTCCTTTTGCCCTTATTTTGTAAGGCTTAACCCTGTACCCAGACCCCGCTGTCAGGACTACGCCCCCTGCAAGCTGCTGCAGTCTGGCATTCACATGTTAATGAGTAAACAGAACAAAGTATGAGCATATGAGGTCTTGAAGGAAAAAAAGCAGGAAACAGTTACAAATATAAGTTTCCCAGGCAATTCAGACAAAAGAGAAAGAAAGAAAAAGGGGTGGATATTGGGGAAGGGGGTAAACATGAACTTACCAGGTTGGAAAGATTTGTGCTGGTGGTGAGATGTGATGTGGGATGGAGGCACGCTTTAATCAGTATTAGGTGAGCAAATAATCGCTTCCATCTTCTTGTTCATTTTGCCTATGTCTTCACAGTTTGGTAACTGAAAATGTGAGACAGATGATCTCTTACAGTCATCCAATGACTGTGATGTCATTTAAAATCACAATTCAGGGACCTCGGTGGCTCAGTCGGTTAAGTGTCGGCTCTTGATTTCGGCTCAGGTCATGATCTCACAGTTTGTGAGTTCGATCTCTGAGCTGGGCTCTGTTGACATGGTGGAACCTGCTTGGAATTTTCTCTCTCTCTCTCTCTCTCTCTCTCTCTCTCTCTCTCTCTCTCTCTCTCTCACACACACACACACACACAAAATAAATAAACTTTAAATATATATATAACATAAAAAAATCATAGTTCATTCGTTACATGGGATGATTACACAACCCTCTAAAAGGCTAAGATTGGATATCCTCATCAAATAAAAATGTCCCCTCTCCCTCCAAAGGGCATCAAGCATCATTTTTATGGGAATAATGCTGAATCTGGGTGTGGGGTTGGGACCCCACTGTGAGGATGTGGTTAAGACTACAGGGATTCACTGTAATCATGTACTCCAAGGTATCTGGAGGTTAATATTGCTTTGAAAGCTCTCAGCCTTGCTATTTTAAACCCCCATCATATCCTGCCTTCTAGGTTGAAGACCTGGAACTTCTCTGTGCAAAAGGATCTCTAGGATCTAGATTCCAAAGCATGGAGATGCCAAGGAGGGAGGTTGAACAGGCCCCTGCTCTGAGGAACCTGAGACCAAATCATTTAACCAACTCTCGGTTCATGTTTAGGTCAATGAACTGAAAACTTTACTGTGTTTTTGAAAGAAGAGGAAAGAACAACTGTGTTCCTTTCCAAGACCAAAGATTTTTTTTTTTCTTCTTAGATTCTACTTTATTTGGTAAAACTCAGAAACTAACAACCAATTCACGGCCCCCGGCCTCCTTCCCTCTGAAGAAGGCAGTTCCCCAGAGACAAGAGAGGCTGCGGCGCGGGCGGCACCCCACCGCGTCCGGGCCGGACTCGAGCAGCTCCCGGCAGGGCGGTCAGGCCTCCAGACCCAAAGCTCTCAGGCAACAGAGAAAGCCAACGGAAGCTCTCATTTCAGAGACAATGAACCCGTCCCACCCCCTACCCCCTACCCACAGCCTCCCCGTACCCCCAACCTAAATAAAAAGATAGCAGAGGACAATGCATGAGTGTGGTACACACATACACACACACGCACACGCTCCCTGCAGGGAGATACCTGGTAAAAGATTACACTTGGGGCAGTCAATACATTGGAAGCTTGTATCATAATAATTTACATAGGAAGGAAGAATTGTGACCTTAGTTCATTCACAGGCTAGTTCCTATAGCCCAATGTCTATATAAGCTCCTTGAAGGCAGAGGTCTCTGTGCTTTAGTTTCTTTCTCTACAATTGTGGGTAAAAGTTGAGAATTAAATTTATGTATAATTTATATAAATATAAAATTTTATATCTAAATGTGTAAATGTATAGTGTATTTATATATTAGTGTATTTATTATATATTATACTTACATAATAGTTTATATCATCTATAATACATTTCTATATTAAATAAAATTTATATATATAAATATATATAAATCATTGAGTATGTGGTTACAGTAAGACCCCATGAAATAAGAAGTTGGATACAATTTTGAATATTTACCCCCCAGGATAACAGAAAAAAAGGGAGGGAGAAGTAAGAGAGGAAAAAAGGGAGAGACAGATGGACTGAAGAAGAACTGAGGAATGAACAAGGGGAAATATTCCCCTAACGCGTCTAGAGAACAGTGGACAATTCCTAAATATGCAGGGAAATGTTGTTATAGAAATAGTATAGAAAGTACACAGTTACAGGGGTTCCTGGGTGGCTCAGTCAGTTAAGCACCTGACTTTTGGTTGCGGCTCAAGTCATGAGCTCACAGTTCTTGAGTTGGAGTCCCATGTTGGGCTCTGCACTGACAGTACAGGGCCTGCTTGGGATTCTCTCTCTCTCCCTCTTTCTGCCGCTCCCTGCTCATGGACTGACTATCTCTCTCTCTCTCTCTCTCTCTCTCTCTCTCTCTCTCTCTCTCTCAAAAACAAATAAATA
Source organism: Mungos mungo (assembly GCA_004023785.1). Classification (NCBI taxonomy): domain Eukaryota; kingdom Metazoa; phylum Chordata; class Mammalia; order Carnivora; family Herpestidae; genus Mungos; species Mungos mungo. Next base: position 68,853 of record PISW01008463.1, read on the forward strand.
AACTTTAAAAAAGAAAGAAAGAAAAGGATGCCTGGGTGGCTCAGTCAGTTAAGTGTTGAACTTCAGCTCAGATCATGATCTCACAGTTATGGGTTCAAGCCCTGCATTAGGCTCTGTGCTGACAGCTCAGAGCCTGGAGCCTGCTTTGGATTCTGTGTCTCCCTCTCTCTCTGCCCTGTTCCCAGCTAGTGCTCTGTCTCTGTCTCTCAAAAATGAATAAAACATTAAAAGAAATAAATTTTTTAAAAAAGCACACATGTACATAAAACAACTCCATATTGCTCAGATAAATCCACTCCCTACTTTGGCTGTTGACACTTCATTCAATACTTTCGCTGGATTCTTATACTCACAAATACTACATGACTGACAGAAGCTCTGCAAAGGGAACAGCCCCAGGACATCCCAGCTCAGAGTAGCCACCTTGGGCCTCCACTGTGGCAGGCCTGTGTTTCCAGCATCCATAATGGCCCTGGGAAGCAGCCGGTGGGAGAGAAGATGGAGACTCTGCAACTGGTACTATCAGAACAAAGGCTCATATAAGTTGCAAGGCAAAAACCAGATGATATATTTTCCTGTCCACAGACATTCTATAGATTGCTCTTGGGAAAGGTGATATCCTGATTGTACCTGTAACAGCAATACTGAGAAAGGTTGGTGTGGCATAGGGTCTACCCTGGCCTTATTTTCCCCCTAAATCTCTTGTCATACATTCAATTAGAGATTTTGGCTTCTAATTTCCCTCCTCACTATATTACCTAGGCCCCACCTCTTCTCAAAAAAAAAAAACAAACCCTAGAGTATCTAAATTCTTTTTTTCTTTAATGTTTATTTATTTTTGAGAGCAAGAGCAACAGAAAGCATGAGTGGAGGAGGAGCAGATAGAAAGGGAGACACAGAATCCAAAGCAGACTCCAGGTTCTGAGCTGTCAGCACAGAGCCCTATGCGGTGCTCAAACCCATGAACCATGAGATCACGATCTGAGCCGAAATCGGATGCTCAACTGACTAAGCCACCCAGGTGCCCCTGGAATATCTAAATTCTATTAAACTAGAACCATATGTGTTTCCCTTTTGTCATAATGTACATAAAACCCTGCCATGTACCAGCAAGCACTGTATCAATCCAATTCTCTACACTTTTAGTCAAAAGTGGATATGGATTGAGGGCTTCTAGTGGAAAGTTCTCTTTGTGTTCATGCTGAGTGGTAGAATCATTTTGATGCCACTGTCATTCTGGAAGAAAGTGCTCATCCAAGAAGAGCCAAAATAGGAAAAAGAGAAAGTTAGTATTGGAGAAAGACTAGCATTATAACATTGCTCCTGCATAGGACTGTGCTTGTCACAGAGCATATACTCATCCCGTGTAGGATGAATTTGTTAGTTGACTCTGGTTATGGTCTTGACTCTGCTATTCACTAATTGACTCAACCCAAACAAGAATCACAATTTCAATAATCAGATTCTTTGTAAAATAAAAAAAAAAAATGAGAAAATAAAATCCATTTTTCTTTTCCAGACATTGAATCATTTCCTCAAAAAAATCTTATGTGTGAACCCCAATACAGTAAACAGATATAAGAGTAACTGTGTCCGTGTAGAGATGCTAGAAAGACAGGGAGCACAGCCTCATCTGCTGGTCCCTTCCTTCGTCCCTTTGATGGCCGTTGAACCATCAGAGTCTGAGGATAATTGTGGTCTCTCAGTTATTCCTCCAAAAAGTCTCTAGTATTCTGTGTATTTGCACCTTCTTTGGTGATACAATTATTGTGTTGCAATAAAGCCAGCTACAGAGCAATCCAAACTATGTTCTTCTTGGCCCTGGGGTTCTATAGGGTGCCTAAGGACTCTTTAAGGTAAGGAAACTCAAAAAGGAAGCCAGCCATCAGAGCGCTGTAAAATTCCCATTCCATCTCCCATCATTTTGCGAATGCATCTGTGTTTTTACCTACTTTACTTCAGGGCCATGTAACATATCTTTTGAGAAAAATATTCTGTTGCTTTAAAAGTTCAAAATGACTATTCTGTCACAGTGGTTCTTAAGCACAGGAAAGATGGCACTGACGTACACCTTACAGGCCCAGGGGCATGCCCAGAGCTGTAGGCAGCATCTTCACCTCTTTTGCTCCCACTCAAGAGCACAGAAAGGTTTGTAAGAGGGTGACGGTGGTGTTACCATAGGGCTTGTCTTGACTCTATGTATTTGTTCCTCCTCTGTGGCTAACATGATTGCTGTCCCTATCACAATAAGAAATAAATATGTACTTTAATAATAATTTAAATAGATCTCTCATGATCCACATAGAATGCTGCTGGTGAAGCAGCAACTTCACCAACCATGAAAAATGAAGTTTTGTAATTAAAAAGAACTAAAACAAACACATCACCACATAATGAAGAGGAATATATTCCTTTTAGCTACTTCATGATTTGTAATTCATCTTCAAGCCTGCATTCGCAGGTCAGCAGGCCCAAGGGGTCTGATATAAGGTGAGTTTTCTATCAATTCTTTCTAAATGGTCGAATTTAAAAGATATGAGAGTTGCCAGTACTTGGAGGAAGTATGAGGAAGGAAGATGAGGGGTCAATATGCAGCATTTAAAACAATAATTTAATGTGTCTTTGCTTTTAAAGCCTGATATGTTTATTATTTTCTTAATGTTTATTCATTTTTGAGTGAGAGACAGAGTGTGAGTTGGGGAGGGAACAGAGAGAGAGGCAAACACAGAAACTGAAGCAGGCTCCAGTTTCCGCTGTCAGCACAGAGCCCAATGTCAAGCTCACAGAGCTTGAACTCAGGAACTGTGAGAACATGACCTGAACCAATGTCAGATGCTTAACTGACTGAACCACTCAGGCACCCTTAAAGCCTAGAATGTCTAAAATGTGTGTGTGTATAAATACAAATATAAAATGTTAATTGATGTTTTAGTCATTACCTAAAAACAGAAACAATTGAGATTTTTCAAACAAAGTTGCTCATATAATCATAATCCCCATGATCAATAATAAACCATATAAATAAACCAGAGCAAAAACAACCATTACTAAATTTGAGACACTGAAGCCTTTCCTTTTTCTCCTCAGGGTAGGTGGTATACCCCAACACCCCAAACCCAGAGAATGTGGCGACTATGAGAAGCTACACTGCTTGGAGACAGGGGAGAATATCTGTAATTTGGGTATATTCCTGACCCATTATGAATTCTCCTTCATAATGTACAAATGAAAAGGTCCATCAGATGTGTCTATAAGGTAGCTTGGATTATGATTGAGGTATTTTATTTCAAATTCCTTCTTATAACTTCAGACCGTTGTATATAGTATCAATTCTAGGGAAAATATTATCCACATGCTCCCCCCAACCAAAAAGATAGCCAGACCTGACTTTATTTTTTTATTTGAATATAGTTGACACACAATACTACATTAGTTTCAGGCATACAACATAGTGATTCAACTTCTCTATACATTGCACTGTGCTCACCACAAGTGTAGCTACCATCTGTCACCATACATAACTATTACAATACTATTGACCACGGACAGTCTAAAAGTGTATAACCAGTCAAGGGGAGAGATAAGGATGAGATAAGGGAGAATATATCTGGATGGAAAGAGAAGAAAAAAAAGAGGGAGAAAGGAAAAAGGAAAATAGAGTAAAACTTAAAAAAAAATTCAAAAAGTAAAGAAGATAATAAAAATGAAAAATAATATAAAAAAAAGCAGCAGCTCCCCCTCACAAATAGGCGCGGTTTGGTGTACATAGGTCCCAGGGGCTGCTCTCCAAGGCAGAGAGATGAATGGCAGCAAACCGAACTCTGCTGGAACTAAGCACTGCAGGCCATTTTTATGAGTCCCATTTCCTTGTGCCGCAGCTGAGCCAAGCTGTATTTTCCAGGCCTGCCTTGTTTCAAAACCCTAGTCCATGCACTTTTATGCTACCACAGGTGAGACGTACTTGCTTTGGTGGCTGGCTTCTTAGCCGGGATCTCCTAGGGGGAGGGAGCAGTTTCTCTTAGCGGGGCAGGGATTTGTGCTGCTGCTGTCGGAGGACAGGTGTGCTGCAGGAGGCGAAGTGTGCACCGCCAGAGCCGTGGCCACCAACTCCCAGCTGGGATCGCGTAGGAGGAAGGAGCAGTTTCTCTTGGTGCCAGCAGGGAGTGCGCTGCCACCGCCGCTGTCACCAACTCCCAGCTGGGATCGCGTAGGAGGAGGGAGCAGTTTCTCTTGGTGCCGGCAGGGAGTGCGCTGCCGGCCGCTGTCACCAACTCCCAGCTGGGATCGCGTAGGAGGAGGGAGCAGTTTCTCTTGGTGCTGGCAGGGAGTGCGCTGCCGCCGCCACTGTCACCAACTCCCAGCTGGGATCGCATAGGAGGAGGGAGCAGTTTCTCTTGGTGCCAGCAGGGAGTGCGCTGCCGCCGCCACTGTCACCAACTCCCAGCTGGGATCGCGTAGGAGGAGGGAGCAGTTTCTCTTGGTGCCAGCAGGGAGTGCGCTGCCGCCGCCGCTGTCACCAACTCCCAGCTGGGATCGCGTAGGAGGAGGGAGCAGTTTCTCTTGGTGCCAGCAGGGAGTGCGCTGCCGGCCGCTGTCACCAACTCCCAGCTGGGATCGCGTAGGAGGAAGGAGCAGTTTCTCTTGGTGCCAGCAGGGAGTGCGCTGCCGCCGCC
>PISW01008464.1:0-51406 GCA_004023785.1 Mungos mungo
GGCGCCAAATCCCTTCGGCTCTTGGTGCCCCCAAAGCGACGGGGCGCGCGGGACGCTGCTCCAGGCGGGGTCCGGCCAGGTCCAGTTTTTCCTTCCCAACCCACGCGGGTCCTGTCTGTGGCGCGTGCCCCCTCGGGCCGTGGCCTGCGCTGACCGAGGGGGCGCCGCAGGGGGGCCCCCCTGGGCCGCGTCATACCTCGGACTCGAGGCTGGAGAAGTGCGCCGAGCCCCTGCGGGTACCCAGGTCCCCGCCCCGGTGTCTCCGGTGGGGCGCGGCGGGCAGCGGCGGCCCCCAGTGCGCGGCGTGCGGGCAGCGGCGCGCGTGGCGGGAGGGCCCGGTGAGCCTGCGCGCGGGGGCGGCGCGGGGGCACGAGCTGAGGTCCTCGAGCGAGCGCGAGGTGGGCGCCGGCGGCGGGAGGTCCCAGCCCCCCGCGGCGCGCCGGTGCCGGTGGTGGTGCGGGGCGGCGGCGGGCGCGCGGTGCGGGGCCCGCGGGCGGTGCGGGTGCGGCCGCGGGCACCCGCAGCGGGCTCGGCGCCGGGGCGGGGGCCCGGCGGCCCAGGGCGGGGGCGGCGGCGCCCACCAGCCGCCGTCCAGGCCGTCGTGCGAGCAGCTGAGGTGGCGCGGCGGCGGCAGCAGCTCCAGGCTGGCGCAGTGACGGCAGTGCCAGGCGGCCGGGCCGCTGCGCGGGGGCAGGTAGTCCCAGCTGCCGGCGCGCCAGCCCCCGAGCTTGTCGACCGACCAGTAGCGGCCGGGCGGCGGCCCCAGGCGCTCGGCGTACGGGTAGGGGAAGTCGGCGAACCACCAGGGCTCCAGGCCGCCCAGCGACGCGCCGCCCAGGCTCTCCGAGTCCTCCGAGTCCGACGGCGACGGCTCGAGGTCCAGGTAGGGGCAGGGGGGCGGCGCGGCGCGGCAGGGGGGCGGCGCGGCCGGGGCCCCGCCGCCCGCGCCGCCCGCGCCCCCCGCGCCGCCCGCGCCGGGCCCCAGCAGGGGCTGGCTTTCGGGGTCGGAGCGCGGCCAGCGCGCGGGCGCCGGCGGGCTCTCGTCCTCGTAGGCCAGGCGACAGAGCGGCGGCCCGACGGCGGCGGCGGCGGCGGCGGCGGCGGCGGGGGGCGCGGGCGGCGACGGGAAGCCGGGGAAGGCGCCCGAGGGGGGCTCGGCCGGCTCCTTGTCGCGCACGATGGCGAAGTAGGAGGGCGGCGGCTTCTGCGGGGGCTGCGCGGCCGGCGGGGACAGCGGGCGCCCCGCCGCGCCCCGCGGCGCCGCGCGCGCCTCGCCCACGCCCAGGCCCTGCGGCTCGATGGGGCCGTAGTAGCGGTGGAAGCCGTCGGCCAGGCCCGCGCCCCCCGGCGGCCCGGCGCCTTTGGCGCGGCGCCAGCGGTCCACCGCCGGGCGCTCGCGGGGCACGAAGGGCGCCGGGCCGGGCGGGGGCCGCGCCGCCGGGTACGCGGGGCTGGGCAGCGGCTGCGGCGGCGGCGGGGGCTTGGCCGGCGGCGGGGCGGCCTCGGCGCTGCAGCAGCTGTACATGCCCTGCGGGGGGTGGGGGGCGCGAAGAGAAGCAGGGTCAGCGGGCGAGGCCCGAGACCGCCTGCCTCCCCTCCAGCTCCCCGACCCGCCGGGCACCTCGACGCACGTCTCTCCCACTCGGAGGCATCCCCGCCAGCCTCCCCCGCAGCTCTGCCCTTCGGCCTCCCCCTCTCCCCCCTCCCTACCCTGGAGAAGGCCAGCAGGAAGTCCATGCGGTGGGTGGGCCCCAGGCAGTGCCGGAGACGCCAGTACACCAGGTGCTCCCAGGCGAAGACCAGCAGGGAGAGGCCCATGGCCACCAGGAGCATGTAGAAGACCCCCGCCATGTTGTCGATGTCCAGCTTACTGCTCATCACCTCGATTTTGTCATTGTGACAGATCCCCGACAGCCACAGCCGCTCCAGCATCTCGATCTCATCTGGAGAAAGGGGGGAGGGGGGGCACCTAGGTCAACTTCCGTAGGCACCGTCCGAGGACCTTCTTCTCGGACACAGGAGTCTGGGCGCCCAGCCCTCTCCAACCTCAGACCTTGGTGTCCTGATCCTCCTACCCTCCTGCGCCCAGGACCCAGGGCTCTTGCCTGCCCCCCACGCTCCCCACCCCCCAGGCATCCCTGTGCGCAACCGCACCATCCCCCAGGAACTGCAACAGTGCCAGGTCGATCGGCCGCTTCCAGCGAGAGCCCTTGTGCAGGGCGATGCCGTAGCCCGTCGTGGCAAAGACCTTGCCCGAGCCGATGGTGACCAGCTTGCAGCCTTCATCCTTTCGGGCCATGTAGTTGAGCACAGCTGCATCATAGATGAAGGCGTCCAGCTTCCTGGGGGGGGGGGGGCGGGGGGCGTGAAAGGCAGGGTCAGTCCCACCCAGATGCCCTCACGCCTGGCCCGGAACCCCCTCTGACCCCTAAGAGCCTCCAATTGCCGCACATCCTGACCGGCGGTGAGCTCCTGACCAAGCCACTCCATCTCCCGGTGCCTCCGTTTGGAGCTGCAAAATGGGGATAATAGGAATACCTCCCTTCCACGGGTGCTGCAAAGGGAAGTTGATGCTTGGCGCAAAGAAAGTGCTGGAGATATGTGAGCTATGCCTGTTACTGAGATAACCGCGGCTGCCCAGAGAAGGTTCTGGAGACGCCTCCGTTCTACAGAGGGCTGAGGCTCAGACGGGACTCCTGCACATCCTAATAACGCCAACGGTCCCTTGCACCATGCCAGGCGCCGCTCCATCGGCTGTAACAACTCGTCCCGTCCCTCTGAGCGCTCCTGCGAGGTGGAAACCGTTATCTCCATTACTCAGATGGGAAATGCAGGCCCAGATGCGCACCCTACTTTGCTTGCGTTCTCCCACTAGGCCCCCGATTTCTGAGCCTTGATAGGAAGACCCGCAGGGAGAGAGACTTCCGCCTCCCGGAGGAATACCCTGTGGCGCGCGCGCCCTGCGTCCCTTCCGTCACAGCTGCGGCCGTCGGACCGGACTTATGTGATTATCCGACGAGTCCCAGCCTCTGCTCTTAGACCGGGAGCCCCAGCTAGGACACCTTCCAAGCTGTGACTCAGCACAGTTCCTGGCACATCCCCGGGGGCCGTAAATAATTGTGGAACGCATGGATGAGTGGATAGAGAAGTCCACGCTGTGTAACTATTCTGTGAAACAAGATCTGTGCCCATGATCTGACGTCAAGATGCCCAGGGCATCTCCGTGAGGGAAAAAAAGAAAAGGAAAAAAAACAAGTCACAGAAGCTCATATAGAGCATAAGTCCATGTTAAGTTTTTAAAATTTATATGAGAGAGAGAGAGAGAGAGAGAGCGCGAGCGAGTGTGGAAGAAGGGCAGAGGGAGAGACAGAATCTTAAGCAGGCTGCGAGACAGAATCTTAAGCAGGCTGCATGCTTAGCAAGGAGCTGGACTCCAGGCTCGACCCTACGACTCTGGGGTCACCATCAGAGCTGAAATCAAGAGTCTGGACGCTCAACCGACTGAGCCACCCAGGTGCTCCTCCATATTAATTTTTTTATTACAAAATCTTTTTTAATGTTTTTATTTTGAGAGAGAGAGAGAGAGAGAGAGAGAGAGCGAGCGGGAGCAGGGAGGGGCAGAGAGAGAGCAACAGGGACACCCAGATTCCGAAGCAGCCTCCAGATTCTGAGCCATCAGCACAGAACAGGACGCGGGGCTCGAACTCACCAACCGTGAGATCATGACCTGAACCAAAGTCGGAGCTTAACCGACTGAGCCACACAGGCGCCCCAATTTTAATTAACTTAAATGTGAAGAGTATTGGGCAGCGCAAGTATGGGGGAAACGAGCAATCAAGGCATGCGGCTGGACGCTGGTTTGTCAGGAAGGCAAAGGAATTTTGGGAGTTATCTGCCTATCTGTTGATGTAAATGCCTCTATGTCCCCAAATCTTTTTTGTTAAGTTTATTTATTTTGAGAGAGACAGAGAGCACGCATGCACAGGAGGGGCAGAGAGAAAGACAGGGAATCCCAAGCAGGCTCCGTGCTGTCAGCACAGAGCCTGTCACGGGGCTCGAACCCATAAACCACGAGATCATGACCTGACCCAAAACCAAGAGTCTGATGCTTAACCAATGAGGTCAAATCGCCAGTAAGCCCTCTCTACACTCTCACCCATGCGCCCATAGATGCCTTGTGCACATACCTCTGTACATGCAGAGACATGAAGAAAAAGGGCAGAATTAGTCCACGGACCCCAAACGGGGAGATGGACAACAGATCCCTGCCCCCCCCAAACGGATTCCAGCTGAAGCAAGAACTTGGGGGTGATGCAAAGAACTTGAAGCTCTGGGGAATGAGCAGAAATCTGGGGAGGGCAAGTCAAGATCCCACAGCTGGAGAATGGGGTTTGAATTAATTTTCCGTGGATTCTAACAGGCAGGAAGATCCTAGCTGACCTCTGGAAACGTGTGTGTGTGTGTGTGTGTGTGTGTGTGTGTGTGTATCTCACAACTGCCTGTGGGCACTGCTGCCTTGTAGGCAAACTGTAATTTCTCTTTGTTCAGTAAATGCCCTTGGGGGTGAATTGCTTCCCAGGTTTCAGTGGAAAGAACTGGAGGTTTCCAGAGTCAGGCTGAAGAGGAGGGATGGGAGGGCTTGAGGACTAGGATAAAAGGCACAGAAGGTCTCCAGGGTCCTTAAAGGGAGAAGGGAGAGGTGTGGAGGGGGAGATGAGGGGGGAGACCTGGAAGGCACTGAGGACAAGAGTCGAAATCAAGGTTTCCAGCGGCCTTGGGAGGTTTGAGGGGCTTTCAGGAAGAGGGGAGCTAGGAGCTTTCACTTTTTCTTTTAATTTTTTTTAAATTTATTTTTGAGAGACAGAGAGAGACAGTGTGAGCAGGGGAGGGACAGAGAGAGGGAGACACAGAATCCGAAGCAGGCTCCAGGCTCTGAGCTGTCAGCACAGAGCCCGACGCGGGGTTCGAACCTATGAACCGTGAGATCATGACCTCAGCCAAAGCCAGACACTCAATCAACTGAGCCACCCAGGTGCCCCAAGAGCCTTCACTTTTAATCCTTTGCCAAGTCCTTTTTTTTTTCTTAGTTCATTTATTTATTTAGAGAGAGAGCAGGGAAGAGGCAGAGAGAGAGAATCCAAAACAGTCTCCACACATTAGTGTGGAGCCCCACTTGGGGCTTGACCTCATAAAATGCAAGAGCTCAGCTGAAGTTGGCCGCCTAACTGACTGAGTGCCCAGGGCCCCCTTTGCTCCATCTTCTTCAAAATTTTATGTTAATGTTTATTCATTTTTGAGAGAGAGACAGAGGATGCAAAGTAGGCTCTGCACGGTCAGCACAGAGCCTGATATGGGGCTTGAACTCACAAACCGTGAGATAGTGACCTGAGCCCCCTGGGCTCCCCATCAGTCTTTATGCAACATAATGCCTGCCTCCCTTCCCCCATGCCCTTACTTCCTCTCCCACTTCCACATTGTCACTAACCGTCTACTAAGACTCGGTTGTGTCCTACAGTCTTCCATCAGGCTTAGGTTTGGGAAAAATAAAAATTCCCTGCATCTATCTTTGCTTTCCTGTTTATTCCTGCCCCATTGCCAGAGGGATCTTAACATTTGAGTCAGCTTCTGCCCCTTCTCAGCTCCCTCCCCTCCCCTGACTCCTCTTCACTCAGTAACTGGATCTGCCGCATGTTACAAGGAAACTATGGCAGCAAACAGGAAGTTCCTGGACCACTCCAGCACACTCCTGCCTCAGGACCTTTGCACTGGCCATTCCCTCTGCTGGAACATCCTTTCCCAGATAGCCACCTGGCTCCGCCCCTCACTTCCTTCAAGTGTTGCTCAGAAGGCAGCTTCTTGAGCACCTTCTTAAATACTACACCCGGAAGCCTCCTCCCCAGGTCTCCCAAACTCACTCACTGGTGCGTATCCCCTTGTAACTATAGTATGTTCTGGGTTATTAAGTTTATGGTTCACCTCTTCCCACTGGGCTTGAAATTCCATGAAGGAACAGGTCTTGTCTGTCTGGTTGACCGCTGCAGCCACAAGGTCTGGAACTGCACCCAGCACATAACAGAGTGGCTGAATGAATGAGTTCAGGCCGCTTCGAGGTGGGCGTTCCGTGGGCCAGGCATGAAGCTGAGAAGTAAGATCTCATGATCCTGGGAGAGACGCCAAGAGGTGTTCCTCCAGGGAGAAAGCCACACAGGAACAGTGTGTGTTTCCAGCAAGGGAGGTATAAAGTTGCGGGGACCACAGAGTTTAAGTGGTCGGAGAGGAATGAAAAATAACGCTTACTTTGTGTGCTTGCCCACGGTGGTAGGGTGAGCCCACACGGGGTACCTGAGCCGGCCCAAACCGAGAGCGGCTGCCAAGGTCAAGTCCTTCCCGCCTCTCTGGAAGAACTTGAAGTCTCTGGCGCTGTCCATGGTAGTGGCACTCGCCACAGAGGGCTATTGGAATTTAAATTCGAATTAAAATTTAAAAATTCAGTTCCTGGGGCGCCTGGTGGCTCAGTTGGTTAAGCGTCCACCTGCGGCTCAGGTCAGGATCTCACGGTGTGTGGGTTCGAGCCCCGCATCAGGCTCCGTGCTGACAGCTTGGAGCCTGGAGCCTGCTTGGGATTCTGTGTCTCCCTCTCTCTCTGCCCCTTTCCCTGCTTGCTCTCTGTCTGTCTCTGTCTCTCTCAAAAATAAATACACATTAAAAGAAAATAAAGAAATAAAAATAAAAAAATTCAGTTCCTTAGTCACACCGACCACATTTCAAATGATCACAAATTGGTGGTTACTGCATCAGACTGCAAAAGTCTAGAACATTTCTCTCTCTTTTTACTTGTTTGTTTGTTTGTTTGTTTGTTCGTTCATGGGGGGAGGGGGAGAGACAGAGGGAGACAGAATCCCAAGCAGGCTTCACAACATCACAGCACAGCCCAGGGCGGGGCTCGAACTCATGAACTGCGGAGATCATGACCTGAGCTGCAACCAAGAGTCAGATGCTCACCTGACAGAGCCACCCAGGCGTCCCTCTCTGTTTCTAAGAAATGCTTATTTATTTATTTTGAGAGAGAGAGAGAGCGAGCGAGCAGGGGGAGGGGCCCAGAGGGAGGGACAGAGAATCCCAAGCAGGCTCCTTGCTGCCAGCGCAGAGCCCGACACGGGGCTCACTCCCACCAACTGGGAGATCACGACCTGAGCCGAAATCAAGAGCTGGATGCTCACCTGACTGAGCCCCCCAGGCGCCCCATGGAACATTTCCATCCTTGCGGAGCGGGCCATTGCAGACCGATGCTCATGGGACACATCTGTGTCTGGCTCCCCGGCCAGAAAGGAAGGCCCAAGAGAGCAAGGACTTTCATGTGTTCACCCTGCACCCTCAGCGCCTAGCCCAGGGCTTGGTCTTAATGCATGCTTACTGGAGGGGCACCTGGGGGGCTCCGTCGGTGAAGCATCCGACTTTGATTTCCGCTCAGGTCAGGGTCTCACGGGTCGTGAGATTGAGCCCCATATCCTGACAGCATGGAGCCTGCTTGGGATTCTCTCTCTGCCCCTCCCCTGCGCTCTCTCTGCCCCTCCCCTGCTCTCTCTCTCAAAATAAAATAAATAAGTACTTACTGGATAAAGTAAGTATCAGGGTTTTTTTTTTTGTAAGGGAGATCATAATTCAGTATTTGTTTTCCTTCTTTTTATAAATATGATACATATACATGTACATATATATATATACACACACACACACACACACACACACACAGCTACTCTAAGAAAAAATACCAAAAAAACCCACCCCATATATTTGGAATTCCCCAACAAATATAGTCCAGGCAGATCACCCACAGTGATGATCAAAGTCAACAACCCCACTCAGAGAGGGGAAAATGTAAAAAAAAAACAAACAAAAAAGCCCCAACAACTAGCAATACAGTCAGAGAAAGAAGACAAGATACTACAACTCTGAACCATGAATAGCATATTATAAAACAGAATACTATAAGTCATACCATAAAATTTAGAAAATACTATAAAAATTCAGAGATTAAAAAAAAGTTCATAGTGGGGCACCGGTCTGGCTCAGTTGGAGGAGTATGTGACTCTGGATCTCGAGGTCATGAGTTCAAGCCCCACATTGGGTGTAGAGATTATGAAGAAAAATAAATAAAGTTTAAAAAAGTTCTTGAGAATTGAAAATATACTAGCAGAAATGAAAAGCTTAATAAAGAGTGGAAGATAAGGTTAAGAAAAGGTCTCAGGAAGTAGAGCAGAAACATAAAGAGATGGAAAAATAAAAGAATAGGGGCATGTGGGTGGCACAGTCAGTTAAGTGTCCAACTTCAGCTCAGGTCATGATCTCACAGTTCATGGGTTCGAGCCCCGCACCGGGCTCTGTGCTGACAGCTAGCTCAGAGCCTGAAGCCTGTCTTTGGATTCTGTGTCTCTCTCTCTGACCCTCCCCTGCTCCGCTGTGTGTGTGTCTCTCTCTCTCAAAAATAAATAAAAAACATTAAAAAAATTAAAAGAAGATAGATGAAAGCGTTCAGGAAGCCCAATATCAATTTAACAAGAGTTCCAGAAGGAAATGGAGGGAAGGGGGAGATCATAACTGAAAGAAATCAAGGAAGTTTCCCAGAATGAATGACTGAGGATACACTTGAGAGGTCCATCAGTGAAAATAAGTGAAGACACTTTAGTGAGAAATTTCAATAAACTGAGGACAGGGAGAAGGAAAACAGGTGACACACAGGCTTACGGATCAGAATGACTTTGGATTTTTAACAGTAACACTGGACGTTAGAACAACAGAGTGATGCCTTCAAAATTCTACAGGAAGGGCGCCTGGGTGGCTCTGTCGGCTACATATCTGACTTCGGCTCAGGTCATGATCTCAAGGTTTGTGAGTTCGAGCCCTGCATTGGACTCTCTGCTGTTGGAACAGAGGCCGCTTTGGATCCTCTCTCCCTTTTGCTTTCTGCCTTTCCCCCATTAGTGTGCATGCGCGCAGTCTCTCTCTCTCTCAAAAATGAATATTTTTAAAAAATTTCTACAGGAAAATGACCTGCCGCCCAGAATTTTATACCCAGCCAGAAGGCCTATCAAGACTAAAGAAGTTTTTGATATGCAGTGTCTCTAAAATTTTATACACACACACGCACACACACACACGCCATGTGCCTTTTGTCAGGAAGCTCAAAAGAACGAGAGAAAAACACGGGAAAAGTGAGAATTAGGATACGACAGAATCCAAACCAGGGGACAGGTGAAGGCATGGGGATAGCAGGCCAGAGGCCACGAGGGAAAGTTCTTCAATATGATAAAATTAATGGAGTACCTGATGCAAATAAGTATGTGAAGAGATTCATAGAGTTAACAGAGCATTTTGAATTAACAAAGAAAACTGAGCCCCTAAGCAAGTGAAAAAAAAAAAGACAATTATTAACTCCAGGAAAAACAAAGGACTGCGTAGGAGAAGAGAGTAATCACGGTTTACTCCTTGTGGCAGCTGTGGGAGCGTTTACAGCCGTAACATGTACACACTGCATATTCATCTAGCCAGAATCACCGTGTGGGAGGCTGGGCTAATTTGAATAAGAGTATGAGTATGTGTCTCTCATAGTAAGAAGTGAATGGAAAATCCCTAAAATTGAAAAATCAAGAGGTAGCCATACAAACACAGCATTTTGAGACAGGGACACAAACAGCAAAATGATACAATAAATGAGGTAAAAGCAGACTGCTCTGGGGTGGGAGAAACGGAGGGGTAGGCAGATGAGACGCTGTTCGTTTTTGTTAAAAAAAAAAGATCTTGTCTTTGACTCTCTAAACTATGTGGATGTATAACTCTGATAAAAATAGAACTAAAAGGGGGAAAAGAGTAGAAAGGAATACTGGGGAGAAAAAGAATTCAGCCGAAGCAGGAAATCGGAGCGAGAGCCGACAGTGAGAAACACAAGGTATTCTTTGTGAATCCAAGAGGTTTCTGGGGAGGGGCACGGCGAGGGTGCTTCTGGGATTTTTGCTGCCCACCTGAAGCAAAGTAGTATAGTGGTTGAAGGGCTGCACTCAGAATCTGATGGCCAGGGTTCAAAGCCGAGCACGGCCACTCAGCAGCTATGCCTCGATTTCCTCATCTATAAAATGGGAATGATAACATTCACCTCTGAGGGGCGTCTGAGCAGGTCAGCTGGTTGAGCCTCCAACTTTGGCTCAGGTCAGGATCTCACAGTTCCTGAGACTGAGCCCTCCCTTAGCTCTCTGCTGTCAGCTCAAGCCTGCTTTGGATCCTTTGTCCCTCTCTCTCTCTCTCTCTCTCTCTCTCTCTCTCTCTCTCTCTCTCTCTGCCCCTCCCTCTCTCTTTCAAAAAATGAATAGGGGCGCCTGGGTAGTTCAGTCAGTTCAGCATCTGGCTCTTGATCGTGGCTCCGGTCATGATCTCAGGGTTCACGAGTTGGAGGCCCACATTGGGCTCCACCCTGACAGTATGGAACCAGCTTCAGATTCTCTCTCTCTTAAAATAAATAAACTTTAAAATAAATAAATAATAAGCATTAAAAAAAAGTATTATGGGTTGAATCGTCTCTCCCAACAGTTGTATATCGAAGTCCTACTTTAGTCGGAGGAAGTGTCTTTAGGAGATAATCCGGTTAAAATAAGGCACTTAGGGTGGGCCCTAATCCAATAAAACAGGGGTCCTCACAAAAAAGAAGGAATTTGGACACGGAGACACATAAATGGAAGACGATGTGAAGACGCAGAGCAAAGACCGCCAGCTATAAGCCCCGAGAGGGAACCCGAGGACTTCCGGCCTCCAGACTGTGAGGCAGCAGACGTGCGGAAGCCCCAGAAAGCTAAGAATGAACGAAGTAAATGAGTTAGCGCAGAACATGCTATATGGTAAACACTGGAGGAAATGAAGCAGAGACGGGAAGGATCCGAGCCTTGGCAGGACGTGGGACCAGGGGGACTTTGCACTGCCGGCGTGCACGTTGACCCAACTACTTTGGCAGATGTCTGGAAGTTTCTACCTTTTATTTTTTTATGTATTTATTTAAAAATTTTTTTAATGTTTTTTTATTTATTTTTGGGAGAGAGAGACACATACAGCATGAGCAGGGGCAGAGAGAGAGAGAGGGAGACACAGAATCTGAAGCAGGCTCCAGGCTCTGAGCTGTCAGCACAGAGCCTGACATGGGGCCCGAACCCACAAACCACGAGATCATGACCTGAGCTGAAGGATGCTTAACCAACTGAGCCACGCAGGCGCCCCTGTATTTATTTATTTTTAAAGGTTATTCATTTATTATTTCTGAGAGAAAGAGAGAGATAGAGCACAAGCAGGGGAGGGGAAGAGAAAGAGAGGGAGACACAGAAGCCAAAGCAGGCTCCAGGCTCCAAGCTGTCAGAGGAGAGCCGGGTGCAGGGGTCGAACTCACCAACCGCAAGATCATGACCTGAGCTGAAGTCAGACGCTTCACCGACTGAGCTGCCCAGGCGCCCCTGGAAGTATCTTTTAAAGCTAAGCACACACCTCCCTATGACCCTGTACTCGGCCCATGGGCGTTGACCCAAGAAAAATGGATGTGTGCATCCCCCCTCCCAAAGAATTCTACAAGAATCTTTGTACTAGAGGGGTGCCTGGGGGGCTCGGTCAGTTACGTGGTTTCAGCTCAGGTCTTGACCTCACGGTTTCTGAGTTCGAGCCCCGCATCAGGCTCTATGCTGAGCCTGCTTGGGGTTCTCTCCTCTCTGCCCCTCCTGTGCACACACACTCTCTCTCAAGGTAAATAAACTTAAAAAAGAAAAGGATGTTCATAGAACATTCAAAATGGCCGAACACTGGAAACAATCCAGATGTTCCCCAACTAAAGAATGGGTGAATTCTGGTATGACCATGTAGTGGGCTATACCCCATGGGCTATACCCCAAGAACTCACCTAAGAGACTCTGGCCAAACAAGCCAGACACCAAAGGGACTACATACTGTTTGGTTTTGTTTCTGGGATCTCCAAAACCAGGCCACGCTAATTTACAGTGATAATCTAGGGGGACTGGTAGGACAGAGGGGGACTGGAAATTTCCCCATAGCCTAATCTGGATGTGGCCACATGTACGCATCTGCATGTGGTACACAGACAAATCAACGAGCTTCACACTTAAGATGTGCATGTTGGGGGCGCCTGGGTGGCTCAGCCGGTTAAGCGTCCAGCTTCGGCTCAAGTCATGATGTCACGGTTCGTGGGTTTGAGCCCCACATCGGGCTCTGTGCTGACAGCTCAGAGCCTGGAGCCTGCTTCGGATTCTGTGTCTCCCTCTCTCTCTCTGACCCTCCCCTGCTCATGCTCCCTCTCTCTGTCTCTCAAAAATAAATTAAAAAACATTAAAAAAAAAAAGATGTGCATGTTGGGGCGCCTGGGGGGCTCAGTCAGTTAAGCGTCCAACTTCGGTTCAGGTCATGATCTCATGGTTGGTGGGTTTGAGCCCCGCGTCGGGCTCTGTGCTGACAGCTCAGAGCCTGGATCCTGCTTGGGATTCTGTGTCTCCCTTGCTCTCTGCCCCTCCCCCACTCGCACTCCATCTCGCAAAAATAAATAAATGTAAAAAAAATTAAAACAAAAAGATGTGCATGTAATATCTGAACAACAGCAACACAAAGATGAATTATGAAAAGACAGGATGGAGCTTCAAGCAATTGGGGGGGTTGTGGCTGACGTTGGGGTGAACCAAACAGGTATCCATCATTGTCTGAAGTCGGGGATGGGATAGATTTGGATTCATTTTTTGAGACGGGGCTGCTCTCCAAAACTCAGGAACCAAGTCGATTCTGAGTCACCGCCTTCTTGCTCTCTGAACGTGGGGAGGACATGAACTCAGAACATGAGGCACAGGTGTAGAAGTTCAAGAGGAAGGCAATCCCCTGATTCCCAGGGATGGCGCTCCAAGCCCAGGAAGTAGGGGTGGGTGGGCAGAGCCCGGGGTGGCTGTCCTGCTTTGCAGAACAGAGGGAGAGGATCTGGAATTCCCAGGGGGCTTCCTGGAGGGAGGGGCTGAGGACGAATGGTTAGGGGAGGGAAGAGGGAGAGAGAGAGGAGTCAGCTGCCTGTCTGGGTTTGATACTTGATACTCTCGGGTGAGTAAGGAAGTGAAAAAGTCCCAGGGGGCTCGGGGTGGGGCCCAGGGCGGTTCATAAGGTTCACTAGGAAAATTCGCATTTACGTGATGTAGCCCAGGCTGCCCAATAGGGTAAGTACACGCCGTCTGGCTATTCTGACCGCTTCAATGCGGCGCGTCTGAACTGAGGTGTGCTGAGTGTAAACTGCACACCCGACTTCTTGCGGGGGGGGCGTGGGCGGGGGGAGGAATTATGTAAAAGGTCTCAACCATTTCCATACTGACTACATGTTGCAATATTTTGGATAAACCTGGTTAAGTAAGATGCATTGTTTTTTTTTAATTTTTTTTCTTTTAATTAACTTTTGAGAGAGAGAGAGAGAGACAGCTAGAGCGGGGGAGGGTCAGAGAGAGAGGGAGACACAGAATCCGAAGATAAGAACTTTAGGGTCGAGCTGCAGCCAGCCTCGAATTCCGGAGAACAGAGGGTCCCCAGGACAGGCTCACTTCCGGTCCCAGCCCAAGACACTCAGATCTGAGACTGGCGGGTGGCGGGGAGGAGACTTTTATGGGGATTTGGGGAGGAGCGGGTTCCAATTTGGGTTAATAGGCTGTGGAGCTGGGAAGCCACACTGGGGCCAGTGAGATGCTTCCAGAAAGAGAATGAAATCCCGCAAAGAGGAACCTGAAGTCAGAGTGACCCTGAGAAGCACAGGAATTTGTGGCATTCTCTGGAATGGAGTTTGGAGCCAATGTTCTAGGGATTCTAAGGGGCGGGGAGACCCTATATGACATCTGGGGGGTGGGCAGCAAAGAAGGGGGGAGAAATACAAGTAAGAGGAGGAGAGGAAGTGGACTCCAAGGGTGAGACAAAGGAGGAAAAAGAAGGGAAGAAAATGGAGCAACAAAAGAGGTAATAAGAGGTGCCTGGCTACGTCACTCCAAAGAGGGCACCACTCTTGATCTTGGGGTCCTGAGTTCAAGCCCCACCTTGGGTGCAGAAATTACTAACTAAATAAACTTAAAAAAAAAAGAGGGGTGCCTGGGTGGCTCAGTCGGTTAAGAGTCCAGCTTCATCTCAGGTCAGGATCTCATGTTCATGGGTTCAAGGCCTGTGTCGGGCTCTGTGCTGACAGCTAGCTCAGAGCCTGGAGCCTGCTGCGGATTCTATGTCTCCCTCTCTCTGTCCCTCCCCTGCTCGCACTGTCTCTGTCTGTCTCTCAAAAATAAATAAACAACATAAAAAAAAGTCAAAAGAAAGGCGGCCACTACTAGTCAGGTATGACTGGGGACGTGGCGAGTCCAAACTCAGATGCACCGGGCGTGTAACATACCTCAAAGTACCAGAACAAACAAAAAGAATAGACCTCATTAATTTTTTGTGGTCATTAATTTTTATATTACTACCGAAATAATATATTGGAGATATTCGGGTAAACATCACTAAGATTAATATCCCCTGTTTCTTCGAGTGTGGCTAATAGAAAATTTTAAATTGCTCCACGGGAAAAAAAAAAAAAAAGACAGGAAGAAGCTCCTGGAATCATAAACAAAGGTTAAGGAGGGGGAGGGGAGAGCGCTTCTCTTTATACCTTGTTATTATTTTTTTAATGTTTATTTTTGAGAGAGCGTGGTTGCAAGCAGGGGAGAGGCAGAGAGGGAGGGAGACACGATCTGAAGGGGGTTCCATGCTGACAGCGGAGAGCCAAACGCGGGGCTGGAACTCACAAGCCAGGAGATTGTGGCCCGAACTGACAGAGCCACCCAGGCACCCCTTTGCCTTGTTATTTTTAACAACAAGCAAGTGTATGCAAATGAAATCATTAGGAGAGGTTAAAAGACGTTTGGGGGAAGGGAAACTTTGTTCTAGAGGCTTGGGAATGTGAAGGCGACAGGTGCCAGGCTGGGCACAGACAGAGGGGGTGTCCTCCGGCGGGGGGCGCCCCGGGAAGAGGCCTGAGGGGTCCACCAGGCTTCGCCGCCAAAGGAAAAGCAGGAGGCCGGAGGAAGAAGGGTGTTCTGGGAAAGAACGCAAGATTTTGTTTGCCTACAAGTTCCCAGAGGTTCATCTTTGAGAACCTGTGCGGAGTAGGGGCGTGGCAGTCCAGACACCACGTGACCCCGGCCGCTGCTGATTGGCCCGGTCATGGTCACCTGACTCCCCGTAGGAGCAGCTGGATTCTCGCGGGGCTAGTGGGGGATGTGACATTGAACCGCGACTGCCCGGCCTCCCACGGGATCCTGGGGCCGAAAGCTTGCGCGGAAACTGGGGGCCATACAGCCTCCGTGGGCACAGCTATGCCGAGATCTGCGCGGAGAGCCGGTGGCCCGTGAGAGGAAACCCCGAGAAGAAAGACAGGACCCTCGGCTCCTGAGGTTTCCATTTCCTAGACCCGCTTGGTAACCCGGTGGGATTGTTGCGCCCGTATTACAAAGGCAAAAATTAAGGCTCAGGAGCGGAACTGACTGGCCCAGGGCCCACAGCGAGTAAGGGGGAGGCCCCATTCCAACCCAGGGCCATCTGATTGTAAGATCAGTGCGGTTTGGGGGCGCCTGGGGGGCTCAGTGGGTTAAGTGCCCGACTTCGGCTCAGGTTTAATAATAAAAAGAACATGAGGCGCCTGGGTGTCTCAGTAGGTTAAGTGTCTGACTTCGGCTCAGGTCATGATCTCACTGCTGTGAGTTCGAGCCTGGAGTTGGGCTCTGTGCTGACAACTCAGAGCCTGGAGCCTGCTTTAGATTCTGCCTCTGTCTCTCTCTCTCTGTCAGAAATAAATAAATATTAGGGGAGAAAAAAAAAAAACAGACAGAGCACCCTGAGGATACTGTTGGGAACTCCCAGGCCCTGGGGGATACCAGGATCCCCACATTATATGGGAAGATGTGAAAATTGGTCTCTAGAGAAAAGAATGCTGCTGGATGAATGTACAATTTAAAAAAACTGGGTTTTTTCCCCCCTGTTCTATTCTGTGTCTCAATACCTCTGCCCATGATTCTCCAAACTCAACACACACCTCATACCTCGGGCAAGGGGGTGCTGTTCTGGACCCCATGCTTTTGAGGACTCTCCCCGCCCCCACCCCCATTCCCAGAGGGGTCCCTGGGGCCAGGGAGTTGTGCTCCCCCACAATCCACACCTCCGTTGGAGATGATGCTCTGAGAACAAGGGGAAGGGGTAGAAAGAATAATGCCCCCCCAAAGATACCCACACCCTAATACTTGGAACTCATGAATATGGCTGTCTTACAAGAGAAAAGAGGCCTTGCAGATGTGATTCAGTGAAGCATCCTGAGATGGGGAGGGGATCCTGGATTATGGGGCTGGACCTACTGTAATCACCGAGGACCTTTCAAGATGGAGGGAGAAGTGTCAGTCAGAGAAGAGGACACCGCAAGCTGTTTCAGGACCAGGGCCAGAAGCCAAGGGACGAGGGCAGGATCCGGGAGCCGCAAAAGGCAAGTGAACACATGCACGTGGGGGACAAGGAGTCCGGTCTTCTCCAGGGCAACATTCTGACCTTGAACTTGTTTAGCCTTTCTGTTTTTTTTTTTTAATTTTTTAATGTTTTATTTATTTTTGATACAGAGAGAGACAGAACATGAGAGGGGGAGGGGCAGAGAGAGAAGGAGACAGAGAACCGGAAGCAGGCTCCAGGCTCTGAGCTAGCTGTCAGCACAGAGCAAGACGTGGGGCTTGAACCCCCGAAGCGTTGAGATTATGACCCGAGCAGAAACCAGGAGTGGGACGCTTAACCGATTGAGCCACCCAGGCACTGCCCCCCCACAACGCCTCGGTTTGCAAAGAAAAGCCTGTTACCCAAAACACCTCGCATTCGTGGTGCTTCAAGGGGGGAGGGTGAAGAAGGGGGGCAGATCTTTGCAGGGGGTGAGTGGGGCAGAGAGAAGAGCAGCTAAGAGGGGGGAGGCGAGAGAAGGAAGAGGTGACTGACGAGAAAGTGCTCACATTCTCAGGATCAGAAACAAGAGGTTTGCAGGGAAAGAAAGCACCGAGCCGACATGGGCAGAGATGGAGACAAGAGATCATGGGATGCGCCCCCCCCCCGGGGTGAGAGAGAGAGAGAGAGAGAGAGAGAGAGAGAGGAAATTGAGCCCCTGGGAAGGAAAAGTTACAAGAGTACAAGAGAGAGGCTGCTCAGAGGCAAAACACAAACTCCACAAGGTCAGGACTCTGGACGGATTGGCTGGCACAGTCCCATTTGGTGACCACTGTCTGCAGCAGAGGCTGGAAGGCTAACGCACTCAATTTCCCAGCGTCCTCTGCAGCTAGGAGCGACCATCTGATACACGCCTGAAAGAGCCAGAAGTTCCTCAGAAAGGCATCCTTCCCCCACAATAAAAAGACAAGGCCTTGCCAGGAGGAAATCCTCCACGATTTCACACTTCCTCCTCCTCCTTGCCTGGGACCAAGGCTACAGCGCAGCAGCAGCCAGCTTGTGGCCATGAGGCACTCACAGTGAGCAAGAAGGTCTAGGCTCCGAGGATGGCGGAACAGATACACGGCAAGGGTCTGGATGGTTGGTTGATGGTATCTTTGAACCATCATGCCAGCCCTGGGCTTCTTACTGAGAGAGACAAGGAAACCTCTGTCTGTCTAAGTACTCCTAAGGATCCAGGCACCTTACCTCTTCTGCTGACTTTTGTCACCCAGTGCAGGGACTGTGCCTGGCACCAAGGTGGGGCTCCTTGAAACATTTTAAAAGGAATGAATGACTTGCACGTTCTCACAACGCCTAGGTTTCCTTTCTGCAACTGGTTCCGAGGGCCTCCCCTGCCTCGGGATGCTTACCCAACCATTTTCCTTAAACCGGATGGGGGGGGCTTTCTTTTCAAAAAATTGAATCTAAAGGATTCAGTTAGGAGTAGCTACGTGAGGGGCGCACAGAGGGTGGGCCTTGGGGAAGGGGATCCAGAGGACATGAGAGCCTCCACCCGGTCCCGCTGATGCCCGACCATTCACTGTCCACAGAAGGAGCACTGGCCAACAGAAATCACATCACACCCTTCCCCTGCATAAAATCTCCCTCCTCAGGGCTTCTCACGGCCCTTCGAAGAAAACCCAGCAATGACCTCAGCCTCAGGTCCCACACCTAACTTCCTCTTGGTCAGCTCTCCGCCCTGCGGCCACAAGATCACTCCTGTCTCAGGCCCTTTGGACAAGCTGTTTCCTCTGCCTGCAAGGCTCTGCCTCCATAAGTCCACCTGGCTAGCCCTCACCTCCTTTGGGGTGCTGCTCCAGCCACCTCCTCCGAGAGGCCTGCCCTGAACACCGTGGTGAATCTGTCCCCATCCAGACGCGCCCTGGCTCACCATCACTTTCGGAAACAATCATCCTGATATTTCCATTTGTATGTTTCTGGTTCATTTCCCATCTCTGGACCCTAAGCGCCCCCAAAGCGGGGGTTGTGGTCTGTTTCTTCATTGCCTGGCATAGACTGGGGGCTAAGAAAATATATGCGCTTTGAGCAATGAAATCAAGGCGGAACAGGGAGAGAGTTAACGGGCTCAGCTTTGTTATAACTTTGGTCCATACTTTGGAGCCTGAACCTAACTTTATCCCTATGATTTGGGAAACTGAAGTTAAAAAAAGAATTTTAAAACACACAAAAAAACTAATCGAGTGAGTTCAGACCTAATGATCATAATGAAAATAATAATAGCAGCAACCCACCCCCCCCGCAGTGTCCAAGGCAGTACTGCTACCAAGTAATATATTATACTAACCAGTAATGATTAGTTTGGTTATTATACTAAGCAAACTAATGATTAGTTACCAATAATGATTAGTACTGGTTATTATACTAACCAATAGTGATAACTATAATAATTCTGATAACAACTTTATGGGTCGCTTCTCATGTTATCCCCATTTTACAGAGGAGGACACTAAGGCTCAGAGAGGTCGAGTAACTTGCCCAAGGTCACACAGCCAAAACCAGACAGAGCCAGGATTTAAACCCTGGCAGTCTGGCCCCACCGTCTACAGCTACCAGATCTCTGAGAACATCACAAGGACCCTACTTCTGGAAGGGGGAGCTCACTCCTACCGCCGATGACCTATGCCCTCCGCGCGGGCCCGCCCTGGCTGACCTCTGAGGCTGAGGAACGCCCCCCGACCCCTCGCTATCTCGGAGCGTCCTCGGGGCCCCCAGCGGCCCCCCGCCCCCCAGCCCGAGTCTGCGCTGACCCTGCCTTGAGCTGAGTGAGCGCTTCCTCTACGCGGGGCTGGTTGTAGCGCACCATGTAGCTGTGCATGTCCGGGTAGTTGCTGCGAATGTTCTTCTCCGTGGACCCGTTGGGCACCGTCCCAAACTTCAGGGGCGGGTACTGCTCCTGGGGCCGCTGGAACTGGAGCAGAATGCGAAGTTATTAGGGCGTCCCCCCCCCGCCCCGGGCCATCTGGGTCAAGGACATCCTTGACCCAGAGGCTCTGTTCTGGGGGACACCTGTCATCTGGCAGGCGCCCCAGCCCAGAAGCACTTCTGCAGCTCGCTCACCATGACCCTTTCCTACTCCAGCCCGGCATGTGCCGGGCATGTGGGTCCACACGTCTATATGCACCCGTAATCAGGAGTCAAATCAAAATCTTTTAACAGCCAGCATGGTCCAGTCAGAAGAGACACTGGCTCCAGAGTTCGAGAAGGGTCCCAGAGGCCCCTGACGTGCCAGGCATTAACCCTTAACTTGCTGGATCAGAGGAGGTCCCAGGGGCAGGGCTTGGCACATCGGGGGCTGGAGGGAGTTGCTGCGGACCAGTCCCCCCAGAAGGAGTTCACTCTCCTAACAACAGACACAGCCATAGAGGTGTGTGTTGGCTCATCGTCAAGTGTGTATACGACCAAAACAAAGATGCAAACATGTTTCGTATTCTAAGAAAAACAATCAAAAAGGCTTGTGGCGGTCCGCTGAACTGATGTCTCAGCCTTGATGGGTCACGGTACCCCGTGAGGCACTTTAGTCTCCGAAGGTGCTCAGCCGATCGCCAGTCCCCAAACTAACCATGATCTGCGATGAGGTTAAATACGGACGTTGAGAGAGGGAGCACTTAAAGCAATTGGGGTGGGGGAAGGATCTTATTTATTTATTTATTTTGAGAGTAAAACTCTACACCCAACGCGGGGCTCGAACTCACAACCCCGAGATCAAGAGTCGCACGTTCTGCCGACCGAGCCCACCAGGTGGCACGCACTCAGAGCGACGTGACAGAATAATTTTATGTCTGTTGAAACTAAATAAAAATTGGGGGTTGAACGTGGTGTGTCTTGGTTCTTCCATTTTATGTTTCCTTTCTCCTAATTCATTTCTATTGTGTCTTACAAAAATATCATTGGTCTCCGTTGGAGAAAGGTCACAGATTAGCCCTTCATCGCAGTTTGAGAGAGCCACTGGTCTAGAGTATCCCATTTGGCACTGCTGGCCCCCCTCCCCCCAGAACATTTGGGGACACTCTCTCCTCCTGGGAATATTTAAATAGAAACATAACCTTTCTCTTCCAGAACATTCTCTTCTACCATTTTGGAACTGTCTGGGAAAAGACACCCAGGAATCCTCTTCTGACCTCCTACGGGACAAACTCTGACCTGACCTCCCGTCCCAGCCAACTCCCCCTCGTCCTGAACACACACACCTTTCGGTCACTGAGTCCGGACACGGTGTCCACGTACTCCTCCTGGATCATGAAGGCGGCCAGGTTGGCTGTGTAGCTGGCGAGGAAGATGACGGCGAAGAAGGCCCACACCAGCACCATGATTTTGCTGGTGGTCCCCCGGGGGTTCTCCACGGGCACCGAGTTATTGAACACCAGGGCCCAGAGCAGCCAGATGGATTTCCCAATGGTGAAGGTTGAGCCTCCAGGGCCTGCAGGGGGCCAGGAGGGGAACATGGACCCCAAATCCCTTCTACTCCGTGAGGGAGCAGAATGAACTACAATTCCCAGTGGCGCCCAAGGCCTCGAGGCCCCTCCTGAGGCCCCTACTCTACCCCACGGGCTGCTGGGAAATGTAGTTCTATCTGTGGTCCGGGTGCTCTGAGGTGATGGATTGGAAGGAGACTCACGCTTGCCCGTGGCCAGGCTGCGGTTGTAGCCGACGGGGCTGAGGTACTCGAAGATGAAAACGGTGACAGCGACCACAGTGAGGCACATGACGAACATCATCACCCACACGGCAGGGCTGTAGGGCTCTGGGGGCAAGGGGTGTGGGGTCACGACTTGGCCAAGCAAAGGATTGGCGGACCGCAGACATGAGAACAGGGTGCATCATTAGATCTGACCCTGTCCTCCCCTGTCCCCTTCCCAGGCTCTCCAACTCAGGGACGGTCTCAATGCCCAGCCAGAGCCCTGGGAAACAGTTTCTCTCAAAGACCGCCAACCCCACCATTTCTGTGGTTCCAATCACCGAACATAAACAGTCTCCTACATGTTTCCTGAGCCACAGACCCGAGTCTCCACCTGGCCGCTCATCATGTCCCGCGCTGAGGCCAGCACGGACGCCCAGGCTCCCCATCCTGGGAGCTGCACCATTCTCCAGCCCAGTCCAAACCCCTGCCATTTGCCAGCATCACCCCCTCTCCCCGTCTCCTCTCGCCACGACCCCCCTCTGCAGGCCTAGAGGCTCCTTCCACACCCAGAGATGACCTGGCTTCACCCTGCCCATAGCCCTCTGTGGCTCCCCTGAGCCTCCATGACAAAGTCACCGCCTCTCGGCCTTGCTTCCGCCCTCCTCTCTGCCCTGACCACTCTCTCAAGAACCCACGGCCAGAACTCACAGCTCCAGAATGAGCCTCACCCCTCTGCCTTGCCTCCACCGCTCCCCTGCAAGGGGCACCAGCCTGACCTCCCCACGAGACAAACTCGCATCCGTGCGTCTCCTCCTCACACCGCCTCCGGGAGTTTTCATCGACAAGAAACCCAAATCACCACTTCCCTGAGACTCCCACCAGGTGATCTGACCTCCCCAGGGCCGAGCGCGGGCGGCCAGCACTGCCCCTGTCAGCAGGGTCACCACCCCGACAGTCACTGCGGCATCTTGTTGCCTCCGCTGGGCAACGTGGCAGGGCACAAACACGACCTTGTCACTTCCCTGCTGAAGGCAGGGGCCCCATGTGCATCTCAGGGTGCGCCCGCAGGGACCCTGGTGCCAAGAGAAGGCCACGGAGATGCTGTCCAGGGAAATACACAGCAACGAAATGCAAGGGAAGAGATGTGCCATCTCCAGGCCCTTCCGCTCCCAGGAGCTTTGCCCAGACTTCAGAGAGCAAGAGGGAACTGACGTGCCCTGCCGCCCTTGGCCTGACGTGCACTTTTCTTGCTGTTGTCTCCCGGCGAGATCGCGACCCGGTCTGCCTCAAGGCCACCAACCCGCTGGGTGTCGGCTTCCTGATCACATCCCAGTCCTGGCTACTCGCCTCGCCCTGTCATCTTATCCCACACTCGCCACCTCTCTGCATGGCCCTCTGCCTTCGCCTTCTTGGGGGGCCCTCCGGCCTCCACAGGGCCTCCGGCGGGCTATTTTCAAGCCTAGATCTGATCATAGGCCCCCCTCCCCCACCACCGAGAGTTAAAACCTTGGTCATCGCAGTAGGAGTGAAACCCCACTCTCTTACCAGAGCCACTGAGGCCCTGGATCATGCCCTCAGTTCTGTCTCCAACGTTGCCTTACACGCCCTCAGGGTCACCCACCGCCGCCTCCAGCCACACAGACTTCCCTCCATTTCTCAAATGCCCCGCACGCAATCCCACCGTTGGGGTCCTTGCCCGCTGTTGCCTCTGCCTGGCGCGGTTCTCCGGCCAGATCTCCACAGCACCGAGTCATCTCCCCGGAGGGGCCCTCCTGCCCTCCCCGGACGGCACCGATCCTGTACCTCTCCAACTCTTCCCCCTGGCTTAGTTTCTCATACCCCTCATCACCACCTGCAGTGATTTTGTCCAGGGATTACTTTCTGTCTTCCCTACGAGACCGCGAGCTCTCAGAGGAGAGGCATCTGCGCGCAGCCCGGAGCCGGCACAGGATAGGTGCCCAGTGACCACTGGTAAGTGAGTCCAGCCCTCACCATGTGCCATTTACCAAGCTCATCTCTTTTCCTCATCTCCTATTGGGGGTTTGTGGGGCCTGAAACATACAATTTTAAGGGGTATCTTTAAGAAAAAAGCATCCAAAATTATGAATACAAGAATACAAGGTACAGGGCCTTGAAGAGAATGTGCCAGAGAAGGTTCCTGAAGCTCCAGTGTCCTGGGCCTCATGGTGACATGGCTTCTCCAGTTTTACAGATTGGGAAACCGAAGCTCAGAAGCGATGCCACTTGGCTAGTGACACCGCGGGGACAGGCAATACCAGAGCGGGACCTGGGCACGCGGCTGCCCCGGTGTCGCCATCCCAGGGCCCCGGGCTCACCGAGGAAGGCCGAGGGGGACACGGTGCCGTTGCTGCGTGCCACCATGACGCTGATGCCCGTCTCCACGAAGGGGACGGAGAAGTCCACGATCTCGGAGCGCTCCTCGTTGATGGTGAGGGAGCCGATGGCCATGTCTGCGCGCTGGTAGAACACCTGGGTGAGGGCGAGGAGGGGGTGAAGGAACCTGGCCGGCTGGAGCACACAGGGGAGGATGGTGGGCAAGACCGGCTCCAGGAGACAGTGACAGGGTGAGAGAGACGGTTAGGAGGGTGGTGGGTGCTTGAGGGGGACTCAGAGTGGGGCAAGAAAGGCGGAGGTGAGAATCAGGGAACAGGGGTGGGAAGGCCACGTGACGCTCCCAGGATCAGCTCGCCGGATTTAGGCTCCGTCCGCTAGGCCCCGCCCCCTTTAAAGGGCCGCTCTCCTGGCCACGCCCCTTACCCTCACGCCCCTCCTCGTGACCACGCCCCCTGGCCCAGGCAGGGCTTTGTGGCTAGCCCCGCCCCTCCAAAGGCGGGTTGCCCTCCTTTTGGCCACGCCCCTCCGGCCCGAGGGCTCCAGCGCCTTGGCCCCGCCCCCGCCCGGCTCCTCCCCCGCCCCGTCCCCGCACGCCTCACCTCGCCGATCATGCCGTTCCAGACGCCGTCGATCTTTTTTCCGTGCTTGCCGTTGGTGACCAAGTAGAGGTCGTAGCTGAAGCCGATGGTCTGCGCCAGCCGCTTCAGGATGTCGATGCAGAAGCCCTTGCAGCACCGCTTCTCCGGGCGGGGGGCGTCCGGGGGAGGGCTGCGGGGAGCGAGCAGGCTTGGGGATGCTGGGGACCCCCCACTTCAGACTCCCCCATGAGGCGAGGGTACGGAGGGAGAGACAAGCAGCCGCTAAAACTATGGTTAGCGCTTTCTGGGGACACTGAGGCTCAGAGGAGTTCCGTGACTTGTCCAAGGTGACTAGGCTGGAGGGCTCTGCGGGTTCGGAGCTCCGAGGGAGGAGGGGGCTGGGGCCAGGACTGCTGCGCTTCAAGGGACTTTGAAGCTGGACCTCCTGGCGCCGGGGCTGTCACCTGTGGGTGCGGTTGAGCTGGCTCCGGCAGGGCACGGAGTCCCGGATGCAAGTGCCGCTAATGGGGTCGGCGGGCTCCACAATGACGAAGGGCCTCTCCTCCAGCGTGGCCACGGTGAGGTGCTGGGTGTCGTCAACAGGCTGCAGGAAGCGGCCGTAGCGGGACCACAGCGGGTACTTGAGGCGGAGAGTCTGCTGCTCCCAACTGCCCACCTTGACCAAGAGAAGGGGATTCAGGCTTCCTTCGGGGGCGGCGGGGGTGGAGGTGGGGTACTTTCCAGAATGTTCTGGCTGTCATGGCCCTCCTTCCTCAGAGCCCAGGCTCCCAGCTCCTTCTCCCTTAGATCCGGGAGTCTGGGCCCCCTTAGAACCCACGGGTCTGGGGTCCCACTTATTTGCCCCAGGACCCGGAAGTCCAGGCTCCTCCCTCCGTCGGTACCCAGGAGTTCAGACCCTCTCCCACGCCGGAGGCAGGGGCTGGGACTCACCACCTCCCAAGTCCTGTCTCTGGTGAGGGAGATGACCACCAGAGAGGGGTTCACCAAGAAGCCGTCCTCATTGAAGGAGTAATCCCGGTTGTCCCAGGTAATATTCATGAAATACCTGCCCAGGAGGAAGGGAGGGGACACGTGGGGGAGGAGGAAGGGACGGACCTCAGTGGCTGCAGGAGGAGAAAATCCCCTGTTCTATGGCCCAGCCTCAGCCCCTGGCTGGAGTCTCTCCCCCAAGATCCTGAACACCCACATCTTCTTCTTCTTTGCTCGGTACTACTCTCTGCTCAAGGCGCAGTGCCCCTGATCGAGGTCCCAGACCCTCAGCCTGAGCTTGAGGTCCTCTTAGAGACCCTGTGTGTGCTGGCCCCACCTGCTGGTGCGGCCACATCTCTGATCCCTTCCTACCTTCAAACTCTTTCCACCCCAAACCCCTTTTTGGGCCCCACCAACCCTGAATGCAAAGTGTCCCCCCCCCCTGGGGCACCTGGGCGGCTCTGTCAGTTAAGCGTCTGACTCTTGATTTCCGCTCAGGTCATGATCTTATGGGTCGTGAGGCTGAGCCCCACAGGGATTCTCTGTCTTCCCTCTCTCTCTTCCCTTCCCCCACTCATGCTCCTTTTCTTTCAAAATAAATAATTGTTAAAAAACAACAGCAGGAGCACCGAGGTGGCTCAGTCGGTTAAGCATCCGGCTCTTGATTTCGGTTCAGGTCATGATCTCGCGGTTCATGGGTTCGAGCCCTGAGTCTGGGCTCTGCACTGACAGTGAGGAGCCTGCTTGGGATTCTTTCTCACCCTTTCTCTCTGTCCCACCCCTGCTGTCTCCCTCACTCTCCCTGGCCCCCTGCCCCAGCCTCCTGCCTGGCCCCCAACCCCCATTCTCTCTCTTCCAGTCTATTCCACACTCCACCCCAGAGGGGTCTTTCTGTATGCAAAACGGACTCCACTTCTTCCCTGGTCATAACCCACCCATGGCTCCCCAGTGCTCCAGAACAAAGTCCAGCCTCTCGACCTGGCAGTCAAGGCCCTTATGGCCCGGCCCCCTCTCCCTCCCCAGCCTCATCACCCCCCAACCCCTAATTCTCCCGCCTTCATCCACCATGAGCTATCGTGGGTCCACCAACCTGCCCGAGTGTCTCTCCCCTCTGGGCCTTTGTACGATGCTGATCTTCCTGCCTGGAATACTATTTCTGGTGAACTCCCAGCCGCTCTTAGAATCATATCCAAATCCCTTAACCTGGCCCAAAGGCACTGCACGCACTGGGCGCCCATGGGCCTCTCCTGTTTCCCCAAGTCCTGATCTCCAGCCACAGTGGCTTTGTTTCAGGCTCCCAAACAGGCAGTTCCAGCCCGAGGGCCTCTGCACCAGTTGCTCTGTCTTCCTTCTTTTAACTCAAGAACCTTTCCACAGTTGGCTCTTTTCCCTTACCCATTTTTTTTAACCTCCAAGTCTCACCTCCTCAGAAAGGCCTTCCCAGACGACCTCACCTAACCTGGAATCCTGGGCGTTTCTTATCACATTCCACCTGTTTCCTCACCTGCTGGTATTTCTTCTTCCTTGTCTTGCTTGTTCACTGCCTCCCCCTTCCCCCCGCCCCCCCAGGAGACGGTAAGCTCTATGAGATGCGGGGGACCTTATTCGAATACTATATACTCTTGTGCCTAAAGCAGTGCTTGGCACATGGAAGACTCTCGATAAAGGGCTTTTCAGTGAGTGAATGAATGAATGAGCAACTCCTCTGTCTGGTCTCAGCTCAGAGATCTCATCTTGGAAACCTCCCCGACTCCAGACGCTGACCCGTGACTGTGTAGCCTAGTTTGGAAGGCTGATTGGGGCCAATGAAGTTCCTCTTTTGGGAAGACATTGGCTGCGAGATTCGGGGGGATGGGTGGTAGACAGGATGGGAAGAAACGATGAGGTTTAGCAGAGAGCGGAGATTGTGGGTAAGCGGTGGTAAGAAAAGAACTGGAGTGGCAAGTCAGAAAGGGGCGGGGAGGGGGAGAGGCAGGGAGGGGAGAGTAAGAGGGAGACAGAAAGAGATGAAAGAGTAGCCGGTCCCCAGGCTTGGCCTCAATTCCTGGCGTCTGGGCTGCTGCGCGTGTTTATCTTTCCAATAAACCCCCTTTTCCCTCAGGAGAGTTGAATGAGTCTCCGCTTCCTGCAACCAGAAATGTCTTGGCTCAGACAGTAGCTCCTGCTGGCGCTCCCACAATGCCCGCGCCACCTCCACGATTGCAAGCATCACCCTGTGTTGTCATGATCCCGTCCCTGTCTGCCACCCCTCCAGGACCCTGTGTTCTTTGAAGAGAAGTCCATGGTCTTACTCATCTCTGTGTTGCCAGCGCCCAGCACGAGCCCTCGTTCCCAGCAGGCGCTCAGTAAGTATTTATGAACGCGGGATGCTCTTCTCAGCCCCCTTGTCCCTGGATCCTGTTCCCCAAGTCACCAAATTCGCAAATCACCTTCTCCAGTTTTCTTCTCACCCATCCCCTCTTCCTAAGCTCCGCTCACCCTTGTTTCAGGATCCAAGGGCTCTTCTTCCCTCTTCGGTCCCCAGACTCCTCTATTCTTCATTAGCGACGCTCCCTGGGGTGGAGGTGCTGTTTCCCTCCAAACCCTGCTCTCTTCTAAAACAACGGCGTGAGACCTGGGCGCGCACCTGTCCAGCCAGAGGCCACACTTCCCAGGGCTCCCAGCGGCCAGCGCCCCCCCACGCGCTGGAGGGACCTTCAAACTCTGAACTATCAGTGCGGCACAGGCGCTGGCCAATCAGAACTGCCATCTGACCAATCTACATATCCGCGACTGTCAACAACCAATGAGGCAGCCCCGGACGCATGACGTCATTCTCGCCAATGGGCTGTAAGCCTTGCCCCGGCTGTAGCAACTTGCCCAAAAAGGAGATTGCTTACACCCCACTTTCCTCTCTTTCCCCCTTCCCGCGAGCTAGAATTCAGACATGCCAACGTCTCAGCTTGGACCCTGCAAAGAGGTGAGAGGGTCCTGGGTCCCTGAATGATCTGTTGTCACATGGGACAACCGAGCCTTCTATAACCTGGAACACTCATTTCTGGATTTTTAAAAAAGATTTTATTTTATTAAATTTAAAAAAATGTTTATTTATTTTTGAGAGAGACAGAGTCTGAGTGGGGAGGGGCAGAGAGACAGAGGGAGACACAGAATCCAAAGCAAGTTCCAGGCTCTGAGCTGTCAGCACAGAGCCTGAGGTGAGGCTCGAACTCACCAACTATGAGATGATGCCCTGAGCCGAAGTGAGACTCTTAACAGACTGAGCCACCCAGGCGCCCCATTAAGATTTTATTTTTAAGTCCTCTCTGCACGCAGTGTGGGTCTCGAACCTCCAACCCAGAGATGGAGAGTCGCACTCTATACCGGCTGAACCAGCCAGGCGCCCCTCATTTCCAGATGGACAGAATAACTTCTACCTTGTCTGGGGCACTGGATTGTCGAGTCATTTGTTACTGAAATCCAGTGTATACTCTAGATGTATTTCATCTCGTCGGAGGTGTCATCAAGTATACGATGTATCTGAGGGCACCTGGGTGGCTCAGTCGGTTGAGCGTCCGACTTCGGCCAGGTCATGATCTCAGAGTTTGTGAGTTCGAGCCCCTCTCCAGGCTGGCTGCTGTCCGGGCAGAGCCTGCTTCAGATCTTCTGTCCCCCACCCCCACCCCAGTCCCTTCCCCGCTCATGCGCTCTCTCTCAAAAATAAATC
The DNA here is from genome assembly GCA_004023785.1 of Mungos mungo. NCBI lineage: Eukaryota > Metazoa > Chordata > Mammalia > Carnivora > Herpestidae > Mungos > Mungos mungo. The sequence goes on from PISW01008464.1 coordinate 28,802, forward strand.
TTTAAGATGTATCTTCATTTTTATGCACCACAAAGAAAGAAAAACGTGCTGCCAATTAAGCCGTGATAAGCCATCAATTGTAGGGCATATCTTGCTTTCAAAGACATTACACCATGGGGAAAAAAAATCATCTGAAAACCATGAACTCGCGTAATAAGCTCACGGTGTCTTCGGTGTTTTTTCCGAATTGCCTGGTTTAACCCCAAGAAGGAGACCCAACTACATCCATTCTGCAGAAGGGAAAACTGAGGCTCTGAGAGTGGACGTGGCCCAACGGAGGCTGCTCGGCCACGGGGTAGTCCGGCTCTAGAGGCTCCCCACAGCCCTCCTACCCCAACCCCACTCACCTGTGTAGACTCTCCCCTCGGTGGGTGCGGTTCTGGGCACGACAGTCATGGCCGAGCTCGGGCAGGAAGCCATAGTCACGCAGCAGAGCCTGGGCGCCTCTGGCCACCACCGCCACGCCAGCTGCCACACGCCGGGCCAGGTCGTCCCGCCAGCCGGCCGAGCGCACTGCAAACAGCCCGGCAGGCAGTGGGGCGCCTCCTGGCAGGAGGAGGGGCTCTCCAGGGGCGCCTGAGCCTCCGCCTCCAGCCAGCTGGGGCCCCACCATGAACCAGACGTAGCCAGGCCCGGTGAGGCCAGCCTCCTCGGCCGCCCGGAACACTGGCTCGGCTTCCTCGCGGGCGCAGAAGAGCAGGCGGATCTGTGCGCTGACGCTGCGGAGCTGGGCACCCAGCACGGCCTCGCCCGCCCCGGGGTCCAGCGTCAGTGCCCCGCGGTGCTCCCAGCCCACCATGCTGCCATCAGTCAGCACCTCGATGTAGGACAGGAAGGCCCGGTGGCCCGGGGCACGCGTGGTCACCGCTACAAAGGATGTCCAGTCGTACTCCTCCAGCACCTCAAAGATGACCTGGAGCTGCTGCTCCGTGGACGAGCCCAGCTGCAGGAAGGTGGAGCCCTTCTCCTGCGCGGGAGGAGGAGGATGTCAGGCCTCCTGAGGCGGAGACCACAGCTCCCAGCAGTTCCGTGCAGGGCCTTCAGTTCCCAGTGGCCAAGAGGGAGCCCATCTCCCAGAGGCTGATGAGGGCATCCCAGTGGCCGCCGGTGGGTCACAGCGCACTCAGTATGCCCGGATGTTCATCAAACCCCTCTCCTTGTCTTGCTGCCGCACAGAGCTAGGCCTGGGTTAGGTTTAGCCACGTGACTGACTTCTAGGCCTATCCATAAAAGCTCTCCCCCATGCACCTTACTCTTTTCCCTGCCTGAGGACAGGTGCAGAGGTCCGAGAAGAGAACTCTGAAGTCCTCGGGGATTACAGAGCCACAAGAGAGAGGAGGCTGAGTCTCTGAGTCACCGCTTGGAGGAGAGCCCCCTCCAGTCAGGAACAACTGTTTGGATTTTATATGAGTGACAAACAACCTTCTACTGGGTTGAGCCACGGAGACCTGGGGGTTTATCTGTTACAGCAGCTAACATCACCCTAGAACATACCCAGCATCCAGGGAGGGAACTACAGTCCCCAGCATCCACTGAGAGGAACTACATCTCCCAGCATGCAATGAGGGTGCTCTTCCAGCAGGAAGTAGCCTTGCGGAGTGGATTTGCCCTTCTCTGGTTTTTCCTCCTACCTCCATGCCTATTCCTTCCTTTGTTGGACAGTTCCTCAGTCAGTATTTTAAACACAGCAGTGCCCTAGTCTTCTCTTTTCTCCTGTGTCCTCCCTCCCTGGTGATCTCATCCAGACCCACGCATTTAAATATTGTCTCCATGGGGCACCTGGGTGGCTCAGTCCGTTAAGCGTTTGACTTCAGCTCAGGTCATGATCTTACAGTTCATGAGTTCAAGCCCCGCGTCAGGCTCAGAGCCTAGAGCCTGCTTTGGATTCTGTGTCTCCTTCTCTCTCTCTCTGCCCTTCCTTTTTGTGCTCTGACTCTCCCTCTTTCAAAAATAAATAACATTAAAAAATAAATAAATACTGCCTCCTGTGCTATCCAGTGTGGTAGCTGCTACCTATTTAAATTAATTTAAATAACACTTAGTGCCTTGGCTGCACTAACCACAAGTCAAGCTCTCAATAACGCACATAGCTGGTGGCTGTCATACTCGGCCAAGCAGATATAGACCATCTTCATCATTGCAGAAAGTTCTATTACCCTGGGCTGAATGTTGCTGGATCCCATCTGCAGATAGGTCTCTTATGAACTTCAGACAGACCCATCCCCCTTTCTACTCAACCTCTCCTCTAGGATTTCCAAGAGGCATCTCAAAATTAGCATGTCAAAACCAGGATTCTTGATCTTTCCCCTGGCCTCAAACCTGTGCCCTCTCTTCCTATCCTTATTCACCCAGAGGCTCTGGTCCCAAAGCTAAATCATCCTTTCCCTGTGTTTCTCTCATGCCTGATCGAGGCCATCTTCCAGTCTTCTCGGCTCTCGGTTCAAAACATAACCCCAGTCATCCGTTCTTCCATGACCACCTTATCACAACCCCTGCTGGCCACGTTCTTGCTTAGACAACTATGGCAGGTTCCTGACCCCTCGATGCTACTTTTTTTTTTTTTTTTTTTTTCATTTTCCCGTCCATTCTCCATGCAGGAGCCAGATTCATCTTTTCAAAATACCAATTGGATCAAATCCCTTCTCGATTGAACACCTTCCAATAATTCTACCTTGTAGTCAAAGCCAAAGTCCTCACTGTGGCCCACAGGCCCTGGATGAACTGCCTCTCTGACCTCATTCTCCCCCCCCCCCACACACACCTCTGTGTTCTTCCTCAAACACATCAAGTTCCTTCCAGCTTCGAGGGCTTTGCCCTTTGCTGGTTCCTCTCTCTCTTGGGGACACTTTCCCCCAGCTCCTTCGTGTTGCACCTACCACTCCTCATTCATCAGGTCCCGCTCACTTATCACCTCCTCAGGGAGGCCTCCCCTGACTGCCATCTACTGAAGCCCTCATCCTCGGTCATTCCCGTTCCTCCAGGACAGATTTCAGGATCTGCTATTTGCTGTCTCCCCCTTAGAATGCAAACTACGTAAGAGAGCAGGGAGCTTGTTCCCCAGAACCTAAAGCAGCCGTGGCACAGATTCAGCCATCAACCCTCAATGAGAAGAAGTGGACTTTCTTCCTAGGCGTGTGCCTGGGGGTATGTGGGTAGGAGACTTGGGCAGTTGTCCTGAGGGGATGGGGTCCCCCCAGCATGCAAGGAGAATCCTGAGAGGTCTTCATCCTTGGGAGGTGGAGACGTGCTGAGGGGATCACGTTCCCAGCATTCAATGGAGGCTTGACGGCCCTGCGAGGACCACGCCTTCTTCCGTCCAGAGACACTGAAGGGACTACATTTCCCAGAAGGCAACGGGAGTACGCTGAGCCGCGGGGGGGGGGGGCAGGTCCCAGGTGACAGTAAACAGAGGGGCCCACACTTCTCAGCGGCAATGCAGGCAGGAGGAATCTCATCGCTCGGTATGCCATAAAGGTGGCAGCCAGGGAGTAATAAGTAATCACCTCGAAGGGGATCTGCCTGCAAATCTCTGGCCAACTCCTGTCTAAAAGAAGCAAGTTGGACAGAGGCCCTTCCCAGAATGCTCTGGTCAGGAGAGAGCTATGAATCCCAGGATGTAATTCTGACCTAGTCACAAAGCCACTGGCCCTCACAGCGGGGACCTGGTGGAGACGAAGGCTCCGCCCACTCAGATGGCCCCATCCACGGCAAGTACCACCTTGGTTACGTTGGCTCCACCCCTGGAGAGACCCCGCCCCTTCTCAGGCTCCTCCTCTTAGCGGATCCCTTCGCCTTGGCAGTGCGCACACCAGATTTGGTCCAGTTCTGTCCTTTTCTACCAGAAGTCCACTCCAGCTGGTCCCCCTGTGCCCTCGGGCTGCAGGCCTCTTTCCAGGCCACAGCCAGCTCCAGCCTCCGCCCCCTTCTCCCCTGCAGGGTCCTGGGTTTGATCTTTCATTCTGGCTGGGCCTGCCTCTCTGGGGGGCCTTCATCCTTGCAGGCCCACCCTCCGGATTCTCCCCACACTTTACAACTGGGGTACGCCTCTGCCCAACCCCCACTCCCGGGACTGTCTCCTTGTCTAGACCCCGCCCCTTTAGTGCAGCGCGTAGGCCCTGCCACCTTCATGGCCTCGTTCGTCACCAGCTAGCTCTGCCCTTTCCCTGCCTACCCTTCCCCAGCCCACCTCTCACTAACGCTCCTCCCCTTCTCCTGCTCCTTTCACCGCAAGGCTCTGTCCTTCTACCTCGACTTCTAGAGCTCATGCTCTACAGGCCAAGCCCCCGCCTGTCCCTCAGTACCCTGACCTCAGTACCTTCTTTCCTGGCCTTCTCCCTGCCTTTCTGGCTCCTGCCTCCTCACTAGACTTCACCCCTTCCTAAACCCCATTCCTTTCCAACCGACTCCCCCTTTGCTGTTCCCAGATCCCACCCTGCCCTCAGAGCTTGCCGTCTCTCGGACGGGTCCCTCTTTGTCACCAGTCCCCGTCCCTCGCTGACATCTTCCCCGGGTTCCACTCCCGCTCCTGACTCGCTTCTCCCGAAGACCCTCAACCCTCCCCATACTCTGACCGTCCATGCATGGCCTCTCTCAGACCCTGCGCCTACATCCGTCCCGCGCCGGACACTGTTCGTCCCGTGTAGACCATGCCCCTCCAAGTCAACCCCGCCCCTTACCTACTCTGACCCTCCCCGCGGGCCCCACTGCGGCCCAGATGCGGACCCTCAGGCTGGGCCCCGCCCCCCGCGCCCGGCCCCGCCCCCCGCAGGTCGCGCGCACCTTGGGCGTGAGCACGAGCGCGGCGCCGCCGTGCACGGCCACGATGGGCAGCGAGGTCTGCGCCGACAGGAAGTCGAGGATGGGCGCGACGGCGGGCGCGCGCGAGTCGTCCTCGAACACGACGCCGTGCACGCGCAGCCCCGACAGCAGGTCGCAGAGCTGCAGCACGAGGCTGCGCGGGTCCGAGCCGTTGAGCACCAGCGCCACCGGTCGCACGTCCAGGCCCGGGCTGCGCACGGCCGCCGCCACGGCCGGGCCCAGGCGCGCCGCCTCGCTCGCGTACGCGGGCCCCGAGAACACGAGCGCCACGTTGAGCGGCCGCGCCCCGCCGGGCCCCCCGCCGGGCCCGCCGGCCCCGCCCGGTCCCGGCGCCTCCTCCGGGAACGGGCTGGCGCAGGCCAGCGCCAGCAGCAGCAGCATCTTAGCGGGGCCCCGAGGGCCGCGGGGGCCACCGGCGCCGCGCATCGCCTGCGGGCCCCTCCGGGCGGCCTCTGACGCGGGAGAGGGGGCGCACAGGGCCGGGGCGACCCCGGGAGCGGAGAGAGACACAAATGAGAGGAAGACACAGAGATGGGGAGACAGACACGGGGGTGGGGTGGGAGGACACGATGTAGAGAGACACGGAGAAGAGATACCGGGAAGGAAGGACGCAGATTTGGAGGGGGAACCGTTGGGGTAATAGAGACGGAGAGAGACCCAGGCACGGGGGGAACCAGAGACGGAGAGAGCGAGGCAAAGAGAGAGCCACAGAGGCAGGGAAAGTAGAGGCGAGGAATGGGGACAGAGCAGGTGCAGAGAGGTAGCGAAAAGAGACAAGGCGAGAATGGGGAGGACAATGAGACAGGACAGACGGGTACAGACCCACAGAGATGGGATCAGAACAGGAGCAGAGAGAGACCCAGGGAGATAGGAAGGGAGACATGGACGGGCACAAGGAGAGAAATGGAAGGAGAAACAGAGACGGGAATAGAGAGAAGCTCAGAGTGACAGAGACCGGGAAAGGAAGGAGGCAGAGATAAGCCAGAGTGACAGAAATAGGGAGAGAATGATAGGGAGGCAGGGAGAGATGGCAGAGATAGGCAACGAAGGCGGGAGAGATAAGAGAGACGAGAAAGTTGGACAGAGGGAGGAGGATGGAAAGGAGCCCAGGAAGATGGAGACAGACCCCATGGCCACCAAGAGACATGGACACACAAGAGATGGAGAAACGGGCAGAACAGAGGTTGAGGGAGGAGGCAGGCAGAGCAGACGGAAAGCACAGGAAGACAGAAATAGCGAACCAAGGCAAAGATCAAGACCCCCACCAGGGAGGTGCCCAGCACAGACATGAAAGCAAGGCCAGGAAGGCGGGTGGCAGGAGGGATCAAAAATAAAAGGAAGAAAAAGTGAGGGAAAAAAAACGGAGAAAGGGAAAAGGGGTCAGGTGTGTGGGGGGAGAGAAAGAAGAGAGAAAAAGAAATGAGTGGGGCATCCCAAGGGGAAACAACACCCCCAGGACCTGACCCCCCACCTCGACCACAACCCCCAACCTGTTTTTGTCTCCTTACTCCTGTCCCTATCTCCCCCACCCCCCAACACACACACACCGTTCTCAATGAGAGCTAGGGAGTCACAGCCCAGGCTGGGTTGCAGGGTTGGGGGGCACAGCTGTGGAGAGCTGGGGAGGGGGGAGGCGGGGGTCCCTGGCTTCCAGCCCAGAGCAATTTAGTAAATGAGAGGAAATACAGCATCTCTTCCTGTGTCCCCTGTTGAATACTAGCCGCCTGGGGTGGTCGGGCTGGGAGCCCAGACTCCTGGCTCCTGGGTCTGAAGGCAGAGGGCACTAGGGTCTGGGCTCCTGGTTCCCAGAGAGAGAGATTAGAGTCTGCACTAGGGGCTTTCTGAAGGGGTGACGGGGTCCAGACAGGGCAGAGTTCTCTCTTGGCTGTCAATCAGGCTCCTGTCCGGTTGCCATGGTAGCACAGGCCTCCTGTACCCCACAGATCGCCAGGGTGGGGGAAAGACTCACACCCCTCCCCTGCCTAGAGGCCTTGCTCCGCCCCCCTCCACCTGCCTTCCCAGGGATCCTGGGCCACTGTCACCCCAGGGATGGGGGTGGGGACTCCTAGTATGCCCGTCCCTCCCAAATCCTGGCTCTCCCCCACCCGCCCCTCCTCTCCTCTGCCCTTCCCCAAGCAGCTGGCTCAATCAGTGCTCAGAATAGCCCCCCCCACCCCAAAATAACCCACAGCTGTGGCCTGGCCCCCGCGGGGTTAACACTCGCTCTCCTCCTTTCCCCCTCCCACTCTCCTCTGCCTCAGACCCACCCCTGCTTGGCCTCGGTCCTTGGGGACCTCAGGCTCCTGCTCCCCGCTGAGGTCCAGGAGGACAGCTCAAGCCCCACCCTTCAGGGAGCTGGCTTCTCAGTCCGCCATTGGGGAGGGCAGTGTCCCACCCCTCCAGGGTCTGAGACGGGGCACCCCCAGCCGCTGGGGACCCCTGTCCAGAGGCCCTGTCCAGAACCTATGCCTTCAGGGACCCCATTGCCCAGGACCCCAAGGTCCACCTCCTAAATCTCAGTCCCCTAGGTCCATTCCCATGGGGCCAAAGAACCAGACCCTCCTCCCCAGTCCCCTCGGAGACTCAGGAGACTGAGCCCCCAGCCCCTCATCCTTCAGACACAGAAGCTCTAACTTCTCCCATGAAGACTCCAGAGTCTTGGCTCTAGGCACCTTCCATGCCCCGGACCCAGGAGCCCAGGTGCTCCGTTCTGCCCTCTGCCAGGACCCAGGAGTCCTGGCCCCCTCCTGCCCCCAGACTGGGCGCCCAAGCCTCCCCTCTGCCCAGAGACCAGGAGTCCAGGCCCATAGCCCTCTTCTCCCTTAAGGACCCACTTTCTGTCTCAAACCCTGTCAGTCCCAATATCCTGGGAGCCTCCCCCCACTAACCCCTGCCAGCTACAGCCTCCTGTGGCCCCACTCAGATCCTGTACACAGCACAGGCTGTCCCCCAGCTGAGGAGGAGGAGGGTGCCAGAGATTCCTGGGGTGTCCCTGTCTCCATCACTCCCCCCCCAATCCATCACAGAAGAGAGAAGAGGCCACTTCGATCAACAGTCAGCCCCCCCACCTCGCGTCGTGCTGCAGACGGCACCCCGGTCCCCCCCCCACCTCCAACATTCTCTCCCCACCCTAATCCTGGTGCTCGGAACAGGCTGGAAGGGTATTCCAGAACCTTGAGAAGGGGTGGCAGCCTGGGGCGAGGGGTGCTCGGGGCCTGGATGCCCTCAAGGTCCTTGGCGGGGGTATTAATAGCAGACTCATAGCTCTGAGAAGGGAGGGGAGAGCGAGAGGAGAGAGGGAGAGGGACGGCCAGCGAGGGGGGAGACCCGATGCGGGCAGGGGGATGCAGAGGGAAGCGGGGATGGAGAGATGGGGGACAGAGAGATGCGGGGTGTCAGGTATGCGGGGCTGGGCAGGGGTGCAAAGTGTCAGAGAAATGGGGGATTAGGAGGTCTGAGGTGTAGAGACCCAGGAAAAAGGGGCTCGGGAGAGGGAGAAAGAGAGGGGGCGGAGGAGAGTCCCCGGGAGACAAGGGAGCTGGGGAGGGGCCAAGACCTCTGCTCACCATTCAATCCCCCTCCTTCCCGGAGGCCACCGGCCAACTTTCCCTGTCCTAGATCTGGGGGTCTGCGCTCCCACCCCCACCCCTGCATCCCTTACCCCGGCCTTACCTTTTCATGACCCTGTTCTGTGGGGAGTATTGCGGGGGGGCAGGACCGGAACCCAGAGTCCAGCGACCCGAAGATTCCGCGGAGGGCTCAGGGAGCCGCTGGGGGCCCAGGCCCTGGGGCGGCGGCAGCGGCGGCGGCGGCGCGGCGGCGTTGGTGGTGGGGACCTCCTGCCCGTCCCTGGCTCCGGCTGGCTCTCCGTCCTCGTCTTCGGCCCCGTCCTGCCCTGTCTGTCCCCCAAGGTTGCGGCCACCCCAACTAGGCGAGGACGCCGCTACACATGTTGCTCTGGAAGTTGGGCCCCGGACATTGCGGAGGCTGTCGGGGGGGTGTCCTCTCGCCGCCCCGACCCCGTGGGGATCCCCCCTCCGCCCACCTGGGGTGCCCCCCTCCGCCGCTTCAGCCCCGGCTCCTCCCCCCTTCCATGTGTCCGGTCCCGCCTCTCCCTGGCTCCTTCGCACCCCCACCCTTTGTGCCCTCAGCGCTCCCCCCCGCCTCCAGCGTCTGTGTCTGTCTGTCTGTCTGGGTCACCTCTGAAGCCGGTGGCTGGGGTGTGTGTGTATGTGTGAGGGGCGGGAGGCTGCCGGTCTGGGGAGCTGCTCGCCCCTTCCTCGCTTGGCCACCTCCAGACCCTCCCCCCCGCACCCCCACACTCAAACCGAGGCAGAAACACACACATACACACACGCACACACGCACGACCTCACTTCCCTGGGATTCCCCCTCAACACCCCCGGAGCTTGAGGAGGGAGCCACACACACACGCACACGGGGGGCTCCAATGGGGGCCGGGCTGCCACTGCCGTCCGGGGCTGTTCGGACAGACAGGAGGACACAGGCAGCTGGGGACGCCAGACGCCGGGCCGGACGCAGGCAGGAGGCACAGAGCCCAGGTACACAGCGTCCATCCGGGGTGGGGGGGGCGGGGGGAGGCACCTGGGGGGCCCGCGACACCCAGGCAGGAGGCTCAGAGTCGGTACAGACAGACAGACCCCTCCCTCCCTCCCTGGGCCGCCGCAGCCCTTACAGACACACCCCCCCTTCGCCAGCCCAGCCCCAGACACCCTGACACACAGATCCTCACCGGGCAGATGGGCGCCGCAGGAGAGACCCCTGGGGGCCGGGCGGACCCACCCAGGCCGACACCCCCCAGCTGGGCACCGGTGGCCGAGGGCGGCTGCGGGCGGAGGGTGGCGGCGGCAGCCGCTGCTCGGAGGAGCTGGAGCGGGAGGGACTCACACACTCGCTCTGTTCTCGCACACACACACTCGCTCGGGATGCGATTAACATGCAGTCCCCGTCCGCCCCTGCCGGGAGACCCACAGCCCCCCCCCCTTGGCCTCCCTGGGGACCCCTCCTCCTGCCACGGCTGGGGGAGGGGGCCTAGCCCCCCCACCCCCGGGGCCTCTGCCTTCCTCCTGGGACAAGAGAATGAGGGGTCGCAAATAAAACGGGAGGAAGTGTGTGTTGGGGGGGGGTCGCAAGCAGGGACTCAGAATCCAGCGTTGACACAGCAGCTTTGGACCTGGACTCCAGGGCCTGGGGGCTGCTGCCCTCTGCCCCCTCCCCACTTTGAGCCTTGAGAAGCCGGGGGCCATTCCCAGGCTTCAGCCACCACCACTGTAGGACCCATCTTCTGGCCTCTGTTGTCCCAGAAGGGCCAGGCTTGCAAACTAGGTCTCCCTCAGGAAGCTAAGAGTCCAGGCTCCCAGCCCCCTCCTCTCTCGGATCCAGAAATTCAAGCCCCCAGAACCCTCTTCCCTCAGACCCCTCTTCCAGGCCCCCAGTCCCTCCTCCTGCCTCAGCCCCAGGAGTCCAGGCCTCTGGGCCCCTCCTGCAGGCCAGTTCCCTTTTAGGCACTCAGATAACCCGACCCCCCCCAGCACAGACCATCCCCCCCCCGCCCCCCCCTCCTGCACGTCCAGGACTCATGGATGTCACCCTAGGCGCCCAATCCATCCAGCCCTCTGAGGAAACCAATACCCCGTCTTTTATTGAGGCACCGGCCTCCCTCACCCATGAGTACTCAAACATCCAGGACGAAGGCAGTGGCTTGAGTCTAGACACAGCCTGGCCCCCCCGGGGTCCGCCAGGCCAGCTGCCCAGCTCCTGCCCCTCGTGCTAGAGAGGCTGGGCCCAGGGTTCCCTAAAGTGCTGGTGGGGGGGGCGGGGGGGGAGTGTCCTGGGCGCCTGCAGGCAGACCCAGGAGTGTGTGTGTAGAGGCCAGTGGGGGGGGGGCAGGGGAGGGGCAGGGCTGTGGGCTGCTGGCTCCAGGGTCTGGGAGAGCAGAGGTGAAGGCTCACATTCCTGAAAAAGAAGAGACTTGGCGCCTGAGTCTGTGGGTCCCAGAGGGAGGAAGGGGTGGTGCATCTCGGTTCCTGGTCCGGGATGCTTGAGACACTGTCTGTGAAGGTGGGATCCTAAGTCTCAGGGAAGTGGGGGGACGGGGCAGCTTCTTGGGTCTGAGGGAGGAAAGGGGCTGAGGCTCCAGACTCCTGGGTCTGAGGGAGGGGTCTGGGGGCTGCTATCTTGTCTTTCAGGTGGGTTGGAGCTGGAGGCCCCTGAAAAGGCCAGCGTCGGGGTCCTTGTCTAGGATTTTGAAAGCTCACAGACCCCCCTCCGGAATCGCTGACAATGGCGGAGGCCGCGAAGCCGAGATGCCACCCTCGCAGAGGCATAGACTGCCTGGAGGAGCCCGATTTGGGAGTTCCAGATCCCAGGGACCCCGCAAATCCCTAGCAGGCAGCCTTGGGGGTGGCTTTAGCGCCCATTCTGCAAGCCGGGAGGTACCGGGTAGGGGGCGCCCGAGAGCCGGAACTCCGCCCTCGGGGGCGGAGCCTCCCTCTGGACTCCTCCCCCTCCCGCCCGCCTCCCTCTTCCCAGCTCCTGCTCGGCCTCCAGCTCCGGCCTCGGCTCCCCCTCCCAGAGCCCCCCTCCCCGGAGCGGAGCCCACCCGAGGGCCCCTTCTCCCGCCCCCCAGCCCAGCCGCCCGGCCAGAACAACAGTCCCGGGGGGCAGCTCCCCTCCAGCCCGCCTCCCTCCTGCCCAGCCCTGCCAGACCCCCTCAAAGCATGAATCTCTTCCGATTCCTGGGAGACCTCTCCCACCTCCTAGCCATCATCTTGCTACTGCTCAAAATCTGGAAGTCCCGCTCGTGTGCCGGTGAGACGCCCACCCGGGCGGGAGAAGGGGGGAGAGTGCGGGGGACATCCCAGGACTCGGGGAAGGGTTTGGAGGCACTAGGGGGACGGGTCTCCCCCGCTCCTCCCCACAACGGCTTGCGGGGGATCCCCCTTCCAGATCCGGGGTCGCCGGGGGGTCAGCTCCCTTCCCCAGACTAGGGGTGCATACAGTTTGGTGGGGGTGGCTCCAGGCGCCCCATTCAGCCTCCCCTGGCCCTTCTCCGGTGGCCCCGGGGTTTCGGTGCTGGGAACGGGGAGCCGTGGCAGGCAGGGAGGTGGCTGGGAGTTGGTGACGTGGACCATGGCGTCCAGGAAGGGAGCGGGAGAGCCGCAAGGGGCTCCAGGGGGCTGAGGTCAAGTGGGGTGCTTCGGAGGCCCCACCTGGCGTCCGGACTGTGGGAGGATCCCGAGGGGGCCGGGAGTGGCCATGAGGCCTAGCCTGGGACCGAGCCTCGGGCTGGAGTAGCTTCGGGACCGGGCTGCCCCCTGGCTGCGGGCCGTGGGAAAGGGCCCTGCCCCGTCCGGGAGGGCTGGGGAGGCCTCCGGGGACAGCTGCCCTCCAGAGCCGACTGTGGGCGCGTCCCAGGCGCTGGGCCTTGGTTTATTCCCCCAGGCAGCCCGCCTCCAGCCTACACCCCCCACCCTCTCTCTGGATCGCAGGCATTTCAGGGAAGAGCCAGGTCCTGTTTGCGGTGGTGTTTACGGCCCGCTACCTGGACCTCTTCACCAACTACATCTCCCTGTACAACACGTGCATGAAGGTAAAGGCGCTCCCCCACCTGCCCGCCCCTCCCGAGCGGGGAGCCTGGTGAGCGTCCTAGGGAGGAGGGAGTGTGGATCCCAGACTTCTGGGTCCAAGGGAGGCAGGGGCTGGGGTTCCAGACTCCTGGGTCTGAGGGAGGAGGAGGCTGGGGGTCTGGACTCCTGGGTCTGAGGGAGGAGGGGGCTGGGGGTCCGGACTCCTGGGTCTGAGGGAGGAGGGGCTGGGGGTCTGGACTCCTGGGTCTGAGGGAGGAGGGGGCTGGGGTCCGGACTCCTGGGTCTGAGGGAGGAGGGGGCTGGGGATCTGCACTCCTGGGTCTGAGGGAGGAGGGCTGGGGGCCCGGACTCCTGGATCTGAGGGAAGAGGGGGCTGGAGGTCCAGACTCTTGGGTCTGAGGGAGGAGGGGCTGGGGTTCCAAACTCCTAGGTTCGGGACTATTGGAGGCTCAGGCGCCTTGCTTGGAGCTGAAGTGCCCCCCTCCGCACCCCCTTGACAGGTGGTCTACATCGCCTGTTCCTTCACCACAGTTTGGATGATTTACAGCAAATTCAAAGCCACGTACGACGGGAACCATGACACTTTCAGGGTGGAGTTCCTGGTTGTTCCCACGGCCGTCCTGGCGTTCCTGGTCAACCATGACTTCACACCTCTGGAGGTAGGCTACCTCGCAGGGTCCCTGGTGTGGGGTGGCCTGACAGTTACTGACAGGGGACGCTCTCAAAGGCTTCCCTGTGCAAGGCTCGCTCGGGCTTCCGTATTTTAGGATGTACAAGTTCAGCATGTGGGTTCCGGAGTCGGATGATACTAACACAGTAATAATAGCAGCACCTGCTGCGTTCCGGGAGCACCTGAACTCATTACTTGGCACAGCAGACCCATTTTACAGATGAGGAAAATAATGCTTAGGGGGTCTGAGTGACTTGTCCAAGGTCATTGGCTTAGTGGATAGCTCAGGAATTGGGAACAGGGGCTTTGGAGCCAGGCTACTTGGATTTGAGTCCCAGATCTGCTACTTGCTATCAGTGGGACCTTGCACATGTGACTTGTCCTCGCTGTACCTCGGTTTCCCTATCTGTAAAGTCGCGATCAGGTCGCCGTGGGGGTTTATGGATTATGTAGCATGATCTCATGGTGCAACGCGTAGACTCTGGAATCAGAGAGCAGGGATCCAGAGCCAGCTCCTCCCGCTCAGCAGCTGTGGGACTGGAGGCACAGCTGGACTTTTTCTGTGCCTCAGTCTCCTTGTCTGTAAAATGGGATAGTCAATTCCTATTTCATAGGATTTTTAATTTTTTTAATTTTTTTAATGTTTATTTTTGAGAGACAGAGAGAGACAGAGCATGGGCAGCGGGGGGTGGCAGAGAGAGAGGGAGACACAGAATCTGAAGCAGGCTCTAGGCTCCAAACTGTCAGCTCCTCGCCCGACGCAGGGCTTATACTCCCTGACTGTGCAATCATGAGCTGAGCCGAAGTCGGATGCTTAGCCACCTGAGCCAGCCAGGCACCTCTCAAAGCACTGTGCAGGCCAGACGAATGTGACAGAGGGTGACTTTGGCTCACAGGTCCCAGGAATGTCCGAGGGAGGCTACACCGTGCCGGGATTGGAACCAGGGCTTGGCTGTAGGCCCTGGTCTTTGCAAACGTACCATCCTTACCACTTTTCTGGAGCACTTACCCATTTTGCAGATGAGGAGACTGAGGCTGGAGGAAGTGCACTGGGGCTTGCTCTAGGTGGAGGAGTCAGGCCAGAACCCAGGCCACTTGACTCCAGTTTCCACAGTTCCCTCATTCAGAGGGGGGAGGTCACGTGTGCAACGTATTGGCACCCACTGTGTGTCCGGCTCTGGGCTGGCTATTCGGAATCCCGTCATCGTCCTGTGTGACCCCTCAGTCCCCCAGGACGCAGACCTCCTCATCCCCATTTCTTGGAGCGCTAAGGTGAGGCTCAGAGGGGAGAGCTCACAGGATCTGAACCCAGGCCCACCTGCTCTCAGAGCCCACGCTATTCATTGGTGCGTGCTAAAAAATAATTCTTTTTGAATCCTACAAGAAAACTATTCTTTAAGAATTCAGACGTCACGTTCCCGCAGTTCATGAGTTCGAGCTCCACGTCGGGCTCTGTGCTGACAGCTCAGAGCCTGGAGGCTGCTTCGCATTCTGTCTCCCTCTCTCTCTGCCCCTCCCCTGCTCGCACTGTCTCTCTCTCTCAAAAATAAATAAACATGAAGAAAAAAAAAGAATCAGACATCACGAATAGATACAATAAACACGAGGAAAACGTGACCTTCGTCTCCTCTTTTCTTTTTCTTCTTTTTTTTTTTTTAACATTTATTTACTTTTGAGAGATGGAGAGAGACAGAGTGTGAGCAGGGGAGGGGCAGAGAGAGGGGGAGACACAGAATCCGAAGCAGGCCCCAGGCTCTGAGCTGTCAGCACAGAGCCCGACACGGGGCTCGAACCCACAAACTGTGAGATCATGACCTGAGCCAAAGTCAGCCATCCAACAGACTGAGCCACCCAGGCGTCCCCCCACCCAGGCACCCCCCCCAATCTCCTCTTATAATGCTCTTCCCCAGGTCTGACCCCAGGGATAAATGTGGGCTGTGCATCAATTTAATGGGAATGTGTTTTGAGAGCCTCAACTAACCCGACTTGCTAAGGCCCATGCTGGAGGGTTCTGAGTGATTACTGGAGCCTGGCATCCGTGGAGGAATCTCTTTCTACCCACCTTATAGCTGTGCGTCTTTGGGCCTCAGTCTTCTGATCTGGGTAGTGGGGATAATCGTAGATTTTCCCCATAGGATTAAGACAGAAGCCAGTTAATACCTGGAAGGGCAGTGGCTCGGATGTAGTAAATAGCAGATAAGCGTGAGTCGTGACAAATAGGCCCTGATGGTCCCCACTTTCCTCTCCCAAACCAGGGCAGCTGAGGGGGCCACACCTGCCGCCTGGCCTTGGGCTCTGAGGGAAGGTTTCGGTGGGTCTAGGGACCGAAAGTCCTCCCAGGTGGGACTTTCAGGTTGCTGGGGACTGAAACGGGCCTGACAGATGTCCGCTGGCTCTCCCTCCCCCCACTCACAGGTGATGGTTGTTACCGCTTCCTAAACGGTGGCCCGTGACAGCCAAGCAAACGGGAAGCTTGGTGTCATTTGTGCATTCACTCGTTCAGGCACGGAGTCCGTGGCTGGCGCTGTGGCCACGGGGTGAGCTAGATGGAGGATCCTGGGCCTCGCGGAGGTCGCTTTGTTCTGGGGAGAGCTGCCAGGAAGGAGAGAAGAGGGGGTGATGTGACGGTCCTGGGGGTGGGGCTGGTCAGGGGAGGCCTCCCTAGGAGGCGGTTCATGAGTGAGGCCAGAAGGAGGTTGAAGAGGCAAATTGCGACCATATGCGGGGAAGAGCTGAGGGAACAGCAAGTGCAAAGGCCCTGGGGCGGGATGGAGGTGGCGTGCCCGAGGACAGATAGAAGGCCCGGGTGGCCGCAGCCTGGAGAGCCAGGGAGGAAATAGATGAAGTTGGATCGGTCTTGAAGGCCAAAGTTAGGAATTTGGGTCTTACTCTGGTTGTGATAAGCAGCGGTGACTGGAGGATTTTAAGCTAGGGAGTAAAATAGTGTGATTTATGTCTCTAAAGAGTGCACATTGAATGTCGTCCCAACAAGGGCAGGAAAATCATCCCCATTTTATTTTATTTTATGTATGTATTTGTTTTTTTGTTTGTTTTAGAAAATGTTTAGTTTTTATTTTTATTTAAACATTTTTTTAATGTTTATTTGCTTTTGAGAGAGAGAGAGACAGAGCGCTAGCAGGGGAGGGGCAGAGAGAAGGGAGACACAGAATCTGAAGCAGGCTCCAGGCTCTGAGCTGTCAGCACAGAGCCCGACGTGGGGCTCGAATCCACGAGCTGTGAGATCATGACCTGAGCCGAAGTCAGACGCTTGAGTGCCTGAGCCCCCCAGGCGCCCCAACTCCCGTTTTTGAAATGTAAGGAAGTAGAGGCTCAGAGAATCTGGGTCTCTTGCCCAGGGTCTCATAGAAGGGAAGCCTCAGCACCCAGATGCCCGCCTGGTCTGCCTTTGGGAGGCGCGGAATTGCGGGGACTCGTGACCCTGCCTCCAGACCCTCGGTTCGAATCTCAGCCGCGCCGCTCGCTGGCCATGTGGTGTCGGGCGGGTCCCTGGGCCTCCGTGTTCTCATCTGGAGAATGGGGATGCCAGTGAGAGCCGCCGACGGGGCGGTCGTGGGGATTAGAGGGGACAGGACCTGTTGCACAGGCAGAGCGGGCTCTGGCACCTGCACCGCTGCGCCCGCACTGGCGACGCTGGGTGCCTCGCCCCCTTCTCTCCCGCCTTCCCCCCACCGCTCCTCGCCCCTGCTTCCCGGCCTCGCCGCAGATCCTCTGGACCTTCTCCATCTACCTGGAGTCGGTGGCCATCCTGCCGCAGCTGTTCATGGTGAGCAAGACGGGCGAGGCGGAGACCATCACCAGCCACTACCTGTTCGCGCTGGGCGTCTACCGCGCGCTCTATCTCTTCAACTGGATCTGGCGCTACCACTTCGAGGGCTTCTTCGACCTCATCGCCATCGTGGCGGGCCTCGTCCAGACCGTCCTCTACTGCGATTTCTTCTATCTCTACATCACCAAAGGTAGCCCGCATGCGGCCTGGCTGCAGGCGCCCCCGCCCCCGCCCGCCCCTCCCGGGGCCCCAGGCTCTGTCTCCCCAGCCCTGTGTCACGCAAGGGTGGGAAGGGTCCCCTCCCCCGGCGTCCTGGGTCCCAGGCTCACAGCCCTGCCGGGACAGGATAAAGGGAGCAGCATGGACCTCCTCCGACGTTTCCTGTCTCAGAACCCGCCCTGAGGTTCCAGACCCCATAAAAAGAAAAAAGAAAATCAGCATCCCCGTCTCCCCAACCCCGGCCGTGCTCAGAGAAGGGAGGGCCTCCCCCTGTTGCGTGAGCTCTGCCCTCACCCACAGGGACTCAGGCCCGCCAAGATTCATTCATTCATTCATTCATTCATTCATTCGAGATTCATTCATTCATTCAACTAATCAACCAACAAATGTGTGGGGAACTCTCCGGGTCCCTGGCCAGGGCTGGGCTTCTGGGGTGCAGCAGAAGGAAGAGAGGTGGCCCTGCCCCCTCCTGCATTCTGGGGACGGGGGGGTGGTCCAAGGAGACGATGATGAAGGGCAGAGACCCGAGAAATAAGGAGTCGGTTCATGTGAAGGAAGGAGGGAGGGGAAGGGCAGAGGCGTGGAGGCCTCCGGGTTAAGGCTGGGGGGGCAGGGGGTACGTGGCCAGCCCCGCCAGGCTCTTGGACCCCATCCTTCCGAGATCCGAGAGTCCTTCGGGGAAGGACGTTCCGCCAGCCCAGCGTCCCGGTGGGTGTGGGGGACCGGACCCTCCACAGGGCCCCTGGGGAACGCACCCCCCTCTGTCTCCTCGCAGTCCTGAAGGGGAAGAAGCTCAGTTTGCCGGCGTAGCCCTGGGCCTGGCCGGCCCTCTCCTCGGCGGCCCGCGAGAGGCAGAGGAAGGCAGCGAGAAGACAGGAGCCTTCCCGTCCCGTCCAGGGGTGACTTTTCAAAGAACCAACCTCTCCACGCTCCGCAGCCCCCCTCCTGCCGGGTGTCAGTGGGGACGGCGGAGGACCCGAGTCTTGGGGAACTCAGGACCTGGGCTGTTTGTAGTTTTTTGCCTTTTAGAGAAGAAAAAAAAAATCTTTCCACTCTTTAGTTTTTGATTCTGATGACTCCTTTTCTCTTTTACGCTCTAGCCTGTCCGATTTTTATAAACTGTTTCCGAGTGTCCCGTGGGGCGGGGCGGGGGGTCCGAGATCTTTTCCCTTCCGCAAGCCCCTCGGCGACCTTCCAGATCCTTCCCCGCCAGCCCCGCCAGTTGCCAAACACTAAACGTGGAGGCACCCACCCTTCTGACCTCCCACCGCGGCCATGAACACAGCGTCCCCCCAAAGTTCTGGAACGGGGAGACGGAGGAGGGGAGGGACGGCCTCCCTGATTTTTCAGTACAATTTTTCCCCCCAGAGTTTGGGTTTTTTGGTGTTGTCCTCATTTTTTTTGACAATGTCGGGGGGCGAGGGGCTGGGCGTGGCAAGGGGGCTGGCCTGACGGTCCCCGTGGCTCAGCCGCCGTGTTTTTGTACAGAGTGATGGTTGATTTTTTTGTTCTCTTGAAATAAACCGAGGAAAATGATGCCTCTTTCGCTACTCTTCGCCGTCTCTCTCGTGTTTCTGGAGTCCCCTCCCGGCCCCTGTCTCTGCTTCCGGTTTATTCCATCGACAGCCTGGAGGTGACCGAGGCCTGGGAGGGGCAGGAGGGGGAGACACTGGGTTCCTCGAGACGCTGAGGTGTCCTCCCGCCTCAGAGCTGTGCTGGGGAAAAGGTTTCGGAAGAAGAAAGAAAAAATCTTGAAGATTCTCTTTAACTTGGCACAGAACTAACCTGGCGTCCTTCCCGAATCCCAGGGTCACAAAGGACCTTCGAGAGCGTGTGTTTTAGAGGTCACCGACAGGCAGCCGCGTCCTACCACTATCTGGTTGAGCTGCTCTATTTTTTTTTAAAGGAAGGAAGGAAGGAAAGGAAAGGGAAGGAAGGAAGGAAAGAGGAAGGAAGGAAGAGAGAAAAAGTCTGTTGTTCCCAGCCTCTCAAAATCAGATTTTCATGTTGAAACCTGGAGGGCTGACTCCTCTTGAAGAAAGATCTGTCACTCCCACAATGCTGGGTCCTCACTTCCGGGCGGCCACAGATGACAGAGCTGAATGGATGGGCTGTGAGCCTTCCACCGCCGTCCCCGGGTCTTGGCTGAGGGGTCGCCACCATTTATTATCCAGCCCGACGGTGTCGGGGGTTTTGTTTGTTGGTTGGTTGGTTTGGTTTGGTTGCGTGGAGTTAAAGGCAAAATATACCCCGCGTCCCTCCAGATTGGCGTCAGCCCTGGCCCGTGTCCCTCACCTGCGTTACTGCCTGGACCTCATGAGCGCTTGGGAGTTTTGCCCCCTGATTCAGCGAGCCTCCCTAGACGCCCGCTGAGCCCTTCCTGAGGCAAGTCCGGCCCTGTGGGCTGGTTCTGGAAGCTTCAGGAGGCGGGGAGGTGACATTTCCCAAGCGTGAGCGCCAGGCAGCGGTCCACTGGACCCGCACGGCAGCCCTGCAGGGGTGGGGCGCCTCAGGGAGGGACCCAAGGCTTACGAGGCGGGTGGCAAAGGGGGGGGGGGTTTGTGGCTGATCTCCCCGACGCCAGAGCCTGCGTGTTTAGCCACTGCGGTGCGGTTTTCCAGCTGTTCTTGTTGCTTATTGACCAAGGGGGACCCTCTGTTTTGAGAGGAATTTTGCCCAGAGGCCTGATCTGGAAAATGCGGAAACAGTCTGCCTATGTGGTCTGAACGCTACCAATTTAGATCAGGTTCCGAGGGTCTAGTGTATCAGCCAAGACAGCTCGGCCCGGAGCCATCAAGCGCCATTTCCCAGCTCATCCAGCGAGCGACAGAGTGGGGACCGGCGCGCGGAATCTGTTTTGAACATCAGAACCCCGGCCGCCCCGCCACCCCGTCGCCCGGCGGCTTTCTCCCTGGTGCCCGCACGGACCACATCGGTTTGTTTTTGTAGCTTCAGGGCTGAGCATGGGGCCTCCCGCACAGAAACCTCAAAAAAAGGGGGGGGACCATAGAATCCGTGTGCGTCCCCCCACGACTGGTGTCCCTTTGTCCAGTTTGTCAATGCAGGTTTTGCAGGCCACCGTGGCCCTTGTGTGTGGGGGGGTGACTTATTTGGCCTGCAGAACATTAATTTTTTTTTTTTTTGCAATTCGCTGTGAACTCATTCCACACAAAAAGAAACGGATTTCTGATTGTTCTAGAAACACCAGAAGGTTCTAGAGCTTCGCTGTCCGATACGCTAACCATTCGCTCCGTGCGACCATTAGCCCTTGAGACGTGGTGGGTCCAGATTAAGACGCGCTGTCTGCCCAATTGCGGCAATTTCATGGGGAAGGATGTAAGCGGCCTCGTGTGCCTACCAGTGATGTGTTGCAATGAAATCAGTGATTTCATAAGTGATTTAAACAAGATACATGAAAATGAAGTTCATTGCTTTCAGCTGACTTTTCTTAATGTGGCTACTACATGGTTTAAAATTCTAGCCCTCAGGGGGGCGCCAGGGGGGCGCCTGGGTGGCTCGGTTGGTTAAGCATCCGACTTCTGCTCAGGTCATCATCTCATGAGTTTGTGAGTTCAAGCCCCACGCCGGGCTCTGTGCTGACATCCTGGAGCCTGCTTCAGATTGTGTGTCTCCTTCTCTCTCTCTCTCTGCCCCTCCCCTTGGTCACACTCTGTTTTTCTCAAAAATAAATAAACATAAAAATATAGGGTGGCTGAGGGGCTCAGTCGGTCAAGCATCCGACTTCAGCGCAGGTCATGATCTCACAGTTTGTGAGTTCGAGCCCTGCGTCAGGCTCTGTGCTGACAGCTCGGAGCCTGGATTCTGTGTCTCCTTCTCTCTCTGCCCTTTGCCTTCTTGTCCTCTGTCTCTGTCCCTCAAAAATAAACAAACGTAAAAATAAATAAATAAACATAAAAATAAAATAAAATAAATAAATAAATGAAATAAAACTCTAGCTTGCGTCGCATTTTAATTGGACACCCGGGCCCGCGGCGCTGAGTGGTGGCTGCCACACTCCAAGACACGGCCCCTGTCCCCACCAGCCTGTTACCGGGTGCTTCACCCCCAGGGGCCACTTGCCCGGCCTGTGCGCCAGTCCCCGGCTGCCTTCTGGGTTCTAGAATAAAATCCTTTCCTCTTCCCCAAGGCGGTCTCGCAAATGTTTGCAGACAAGGCCGGATCACCCTGGATCTCACTCACGGACTCACCACCCCCGTTCCTTGGTCTGGAGTTGGGACCCTTGTCACTGGGGTGAGTGGGAGGGTGGACCCCAGCGTCGGCCCTGGGGTTTCTCCGTGTCCCTCCACGGGCAGGAGGGTGCGGTCTCTGAATGGGAGCTGGCTCCACCCGCATCGGGCGCTCTTGCCTCCTTCCTACGGCCGGTGTGAGGACAGAAAGGCCCCAGAGGAATGTCCCCTTCCTGTCACCACCTCTATAATCTGCTGCTGTCACGATGGTGCCCAGATGGAGAGTCGGGGATGTGGCGTGGGAACGTGGCCGGCTCCAGAGGCCCCTGAGGTGACCTTGTGGGACTTTTCCCCACCCCTGGCCACGCAAAAGACCAGAGAGGAACAGACACAAAGGACAGAGGGCTGTTTCCAGAAACCCTTCTGGAGGGAGGGCTCTGTCTTTACTGACATGGGAGAGGATTCAGGTGTGGGGCATCATAGCGAGGCGGGGCGCCTTCGGCGTGGTCAGGTACGGGGGGAGGGGGGCGCCGGTGTGGCTCAGGCTGTGGGGACCGGGAGCGGGCGGGGTGACAGGGCTGGCGGCGGAGGGCGGGGAGAGGGTGGGCCCCTCATCCAGGGAGCGCTTGTAAGGGACCGGGGTGTCCTTCCGGAGGTCCTGGAGGGCCAGGTAGGCCTGGAACATCTGTGGGCGGAGAGGGGCATGCTGGAGGCTGGCGCGGGCTGGGCACGGCCTTGGGGGGAGACCCAGAGCACGGCTGTGCCCACCGTGCACTTGGACGGGGCACCCTGCATGACACCCCGGCGCTGGGCTGCACCTGCTGGGGTGCAGGCGCCTTCTTGCCAGGCCGCTGGTCACAGAAGGGGCCGGTGGAGGCCCTGGGACGCGCCTTCCCCCACTTGCAGGGGGGCGGAGGGTGGAGGGGGGTGTTCCAGCCCCCAGCCCCGCCCTGCGGGGACCCACCGTCACTCACCCAGACGAGGATGGAGAAGAAAGTGAAGGTGAGGGCGGCCTTGGCGCTGCTGCTCCCCAGCAGGAACTCCTCGGTGCGGGAATGCTCCCACTGGTTGGCCAGGAAGCAGAAGACCAGGAACCAGACGCCCGTCCAGAGGACTGGGGGCCGCGGGAGAGAAGGGGGCGGGGAGGCCGGCTCAGGAGGGGCAGCGGGCCACCGTGGGGCTGTCCCCTACGGGGACCAGCCGCTCGTGGCCATTGGCACGTCAGTCAGGTGAAATGGGATTCAACGATGCCACCCCTCCGTCGCACTGGCCATGCTTCCAGTGCTCAGTGGCCACGGTGGCCGGGGGGCTCCC
>PISW01008464.1:51506-73640 GCA_004023785.1 Mungos mungo
GGAGGAGGAGGGAAGGGGGAGGAGGAGGGAGGGGGAGGAGGAGGGAGAAGAGAACAGAGTCCGGGGAGGAGGAGACCACAGTTGAGCTCAGACTTCAGGGAGGAAACCCCAGGGCTGAGGTAAAGGAGCTCATTTATTTAGCGCTTACTGTGCGCCAGTGCCCCCCTCGGGTACTCGCGGGTGGTTAGGATGCGAGACTGCGCTCTGAAGCCTGGAATTGCCCCTTAGCAGCTGTGTGCCCAATTACGTAATCCCCCCGAGCCTCAGTTTCCTCCTCTGCAAAATGGGGACACGACTTCCCACCTCAGGGGGTTCTGAGGCACAAAGGAGCCGGGGCGCGTGGCGTCCTTGGCTCTGGGCCCGCAGGCGGGAGGGCGCAGAGGTCCCCAGCAGGCGGGAGGGCGCAGAGGTCCCCAGGGCCGCAGGCCGCCTTCCTCTCCCGCGTCCTCAGGAGAGCGCTGCCTTGTGGGAGTTTCATCCCGGCCTTACTGAAGCTCAGAGAGAGGAAGAGAGGACCTCGAGTTCCCGGGGCGACGGGGTGCCCGAGTGGAGATTTCAAACTCCAGTTTGCCCGGCTCAGCCCGGAACCCCACCCCCCGCC
This sequence comes from Mungos mungo, assembly GCA_004023785.1. Lineage (NCBI taxonomy): Eukaryota > Metazoa > Chordata > Mammalia > Carnivora > Herpestidae > Mungos > Mungos mungo. The sequence continues at coordinate 52,108 of PISW01008464.1, forward strand.
ACCGGGTGGCTTTTCAAGAAACGTTCTGTGAAGAAGCGAGGTGAACGCGGGGAAAAAGCAGGGCAGAAGGGAGGCTTCTAGAATTAGCCCGGGGGTCGGAAGAGGTGACCCTCACGCTGAGTCCAAAGGATGAGTAATAATTCCCTGGCGGGGGTGGGGGGGGAACCAGCGGGCGCAGGAGAGCTTCTAGAAGGGAGGGGCGAGGCGGCGGCGGCGCAGGGGGGCGTGGGGGCGGCTCACCAGCCACCACGCAGTCCAGGAGCTGGAAGGCCGTCCGGAAGCGGGTGCTGCCCAGGCGGCCATCGTGGGCGTCGAGGGCGAGGAAGGCCAGGCAGGTGAGGAAGGCCAGCAGGCCGGCCCCCACTGCCAGGCTGCAGGCCGCGCCGCTGCTGCTGAGGACGCAGCGGAGCCTCGACGACTCGGTCTTGTTCTGGTAGCCGTCGGTCAGCAGGGAGGAGAAGACCACGAGCGAGAAGACCTGGGGGGCAGGGGGGGGTTCCCAGGCACCTGAGCGGAGCCCGGAGGCCGCCAGACCTGCGCGTCCTCCCAGGTCCCCTCTGTCCCGCCGCGCCGGGCCCCCTCCTTCTGTCACGTCCGCTGGCCCCCGAGTCTGCCCCTCCTGCTGCCCCTCACCCCTTCTCCATCCCTCTGTGGGCCTCGTCCTCTCCCCTGGGCCCTCCGCCCACGGCCTCCTCCTTGGCCTCCACCCAAGGTCCCCCCGTCCCCCCAGAGGTCCTTTCACACCCCGCCCCCCCGCGTGGTCTGTAATTGCTCTCGCTCTTCCAAGTTTACCTCTCCCCACTCACCCCTGCCTCACCCACGCTCCCCTCCTGCCACCCCAAACAGGGACCTGTTACCAAACCCAGGGGCCAGTACAAAATGCCTAGCGGGCTCCGCCGGGTTTGCTATCATGATCCTTTGTCTCTGCCTCCACCCCTCCTCTCTGCCTGCTCTTCCTCCTCCCTCCCCACCACCTAGTTTCGATCTATTTAAAAAAAATAAATTTGTGGGGCGCCTGGGTGGCTCTGTCGGTTGAGCGTCCGACTTCAGCCCAGGTCACGATCCCACGCTTCATGGGTTCGAGCCCCGCATCGGGCTCTGTGCTGACAGCTCGGAGCCTGGAGCCTGCTTCGGATTCTGGGCGCTCTCTCTGCCCCTCCCCCGCTGTCTCTCAAAAATAAACGTTAAATAAATTTTTTAAATAAATTTGTTGGGGCGCCTGTGTGGCTCAGTCAGTTAGGCGTCTGGCTTCGGCTCAGATCATGATCTCACAGTACATGGTTTCGAGCCCTGCGTCAGGCTCTGTGCTGATCGCTAGCTCAGAGCCTGGAGACTGTTTCAGATTCTGTGTCTCCCTCTCTTTCCGACCCTCCCCTGCTTGCGCTGTCTCTGTCTCTCAAAAAAAAAAAAACCACATAAATAAAACAAAATAAAATAAATTTGTGAAATATTCCAAACCTACGAAAAGGTAGAGAGAAACATGACATTCAGTCCCTAACAAACGTTACCATTTTTCTCCTTTCCCCCCCTTTTTTTGCTCCAGGACTTCCTGAAAAAGCAAACAGAACCCCACAACACAGTAGCTCCCCCTCTGTGCAAGGCGCACACAGCACGCGGGAGTACAACAGTGTTTATTGAGGAGACGCCACTGAAGTGCCCCACAGCGCGAGCGAGCGTGAGGGCCGGAGTCGGCCGTGCAGCCACGCTGGGGTGTGGGGACTGCCAACACCCCCACTTCTTTCCACCACGGAACCGAGGCCCAGAGAGGCTGGGGAGTTGCCCAAAGCGGACCAGCTGGGAAGTGGCGGTGCCCGGATTTGAACCGAGGTTGCCTCGCTTGCAAACCTGGCTTAAGGCCCTGCTTATACTGCCTCACGCTGACCCAGAGGCCCTGAGGACAAGGTTTGGATCAGTCCAACCTGGGGGACACTTGCCCCAGACACAAATGGAAGGAATGGGTGTGTGTATGGGCTGGGCGGTGGGGAGTGTCGCGGGGTGAGGCGGCCTGAGGAATGAGGACCATTGTCTGGAGGGCAATAGGGAGCCACAGCAGAGCTGAGACCGGGGAAGGATAGGGGCAGATCTGGGGCCTGCATAGAGACAGGCTGGGGGGTCGGGGGGGAGACTGGAGGTCAGGAGGCTACGAAGAGGCTGCGGCCTGGGGTCTGGGAGAGAGTCAAGGTTTGAGCACCTAAGTGTGGGGTTGGATTTAGGAAGAAATAAGGGGAGGTGTGGATTGCACGTGAAAGAATGAGGTTTTCAGGCAGACGGGGTGGGAAGGGCGTGCCAGGGGTCAGACCGTGTGTGCAAAAGCCAGATGCTGCAGAATGGGCTCTTCCGGGGGCTGGAGAGAAGTCTCACTGCAGGGGGCCAGCACGAGAGGAGCCTGGCAAAGTGGGCAGGGGCCAGGCCCTGCGAGGCCTTGAACACCAGACAGAGGGGCCCGGAGCCGGGAGCCGTGCAGAGGGAAATGTCTTACGCGGACATTGGAAGTGTTCTGAGCAGAGGGGGGCCAGGGTTAGACTTGGCCCTGGGGTCAGAGAAAATCTCCAGGGTCGCGATGGATCGGAGGGGGCGGGACGAGCAGCCGAGAGACCAGAGAGGAGACTGGGGGGGGAGGCCCAGGCAGAAATTCTGGGGCCTGAGCTGAGGTCAGAGCTCGGGGGAATCCAGTGATATTTGGGACAGAAAATCTGGACATGGTGATTGGTGGGACGTGGTGGTGTTGGGGACGGGAGCTGGGGGAGGGAGTAGGCGAGGGGAAGGAATTCTCTAGAATTTGAACTCCTCCTGGACAGGCTCCATGTGAGACCCTTCTCTCCACCCCCTGCACCAGCTTGGACCTCGGCCAATGCGTGCTGAAAGTCACTTTCCAGACCGGAGTGGAGGAGGCAAACATGGAGGGTGGCCCTACACCCCTCAGCTTCTGCTCCCCCTCCTCGATCCTTTCCCTTCATTCTCTCTGAAGAAAAACCATGACAACAGGGGCGCCTGGGGGCTCAGTCGGTTGAGCGTCCGACTTCGGCTCAGGACATGATCTCACGGTCCGTGGGTTCGAGCCCCGCGCTGGGGTCTCGGCTGTCGGCGTGGAACCTGGTTCCAAATCCTCTGTCTCCCCCTCTCTCTGTCCCTCTCCCCACTTGTGCTCTCTCTCTCTCAAAAATAAATAAGCATTATAAAAATCATGATTGCGGTCACAGCGGTAACTGCTTCCGGCCGGCACTAGAGCCCTACCCGAGGCTGTCCACATCTGTTCCCTGTTTCGGGGCCAGGAGTCCACGGAGGGGGAGCCTCTCGCCCTGCTGCTCGGGGACACAGCCCGGCCCAGGCCCGGACGGGCCATCGATCACCAGCCTGCGTCCGTCCATGTTGCCTGCGTTGCCCCCCTCGCGCCGGCGCCACGCGGTAGAAGCCACCGAATCTTTCTGCTTCGCAGGTGATAGATGCAAGCCGCCAGGGTGGGGTGGCGAGAGCCAGGCGCGTCTGACCTCGCCGGCTGGGTGGCCCTGGGCAAATCACGCACCCCTTGGGGCCTCAGTTTCCCAGTCTGTCTCTGTGCTGTGAAGAGGGGGTGGGGGCCGAGGCCTGAGGGCAGTCCTCCCGCCCAGAGAGGCGATGTGTCCTCTCAAGGTCGGTCAGCAAAGGAGGGGGGACTGGAATCCGGCCCTCCTGACTTCCGGGGCCCGTGGGCTGTTTGCCCAGTGACCCTGGACACCTTGGGCTGTGGCGCGCGCCCAGGGCACTGGGGACTCAGGGAAGGTGTGGGGGCCCCAGCCGGGCAGAAGGGACCCCAGCCCCCTGAAGCCAGAGGCCAGCCTCCCTCCACACCCTCCTTGGCCCGTCCCGAGGGAAGGAGCAAAGATTCATCAGTTAAGGTACCAGCTGGCAGGCGGCAGTGAGGACAAGGGCACCAGCTGCCCAGAGACTCCCTGCTGGGGAGCCAGGCCAGGGGGGCAGGAGGAGGGGCGGGAGGAGGCGGCGGCGGCCAAAGTCCGTGACCACAGCGTCTGGCGCATTGGCGGCCCTGCCCGCCCCCGCCCCACAGCAGTCCACGCCAGCTGGGCCTCCTCCCTCGCCGGGGAGGTTCGAGGATCCTTTTGACTCGCTCGCCAGCTGGGTGCCGTCTTTGGGCAAGTCACTCAAGCCCCCTGAGCCTCAGTCCCCTGCCCCCCACCCCCGCCGTGACAAGAGCTAACACCAGCGAGGGGGGAGAATGACAATGTCCACGTGTTCCTGTGACCCTGGGTCCCCCAAAGCCATCTCCTGGCTTTTTTTTTTTTTTAATTTTTTGAGAGACAGAGAGAGACAGCGCAAGCGGGGGAGGGTCATAGAGAGAGAGGGAGACACAGAATCTGAAGCAGGCTCCAGGTTTTTTGCTGTCAGCACAGAGCCTGATGTGGGGCTCGAACCCACGAACTGTGAGATCATGACCTGAGCCGAAGCCGGACGCTTAACCGACTGAGCCACCCAGGCGCCCCCATCTCCTGGATTTGACAGCAATGACCTGTCATAAAAATAATCACTACTTAAGTGATTACTGGGGCACCTGGGGGGCTCAGTCGGTTTCTGCTCAAGGCATGATCTCCCGGTCTGGGAGTCTGAGCTTCACATCCTGCTTGGGATTCTCTTTCTCCCTCTCTCTCTGCCCCTCCCCACAAAAATAAGTAAATAAACTTAAAAATTAAACATAAAAAGGAGTGATTATTACTTTCAAGGCCCGTGCTTATCAGTTTAGGGGCATAAACTGGTTTCATTTTCAGGATGATCTCTCCCGTGAGCAGGGTATGAGGTATACACATGAGAATATAGAGGGTCAGGGAGGTCAGGCCCCCTTCTCAAGGTCACACAGACCTAGGGTGACAGGGTCAGGTCCCCGACAAAACGGGGGCGCTTTGGAAAATGAAAGCCAGAGCACCTTTGGGTTGAACCAGACCGGCAGAGCGGGGACAGCGCGGATGCTGAGCCAGACCCTTTCTGATCCTTCCTCCGTCCACAGGTTCCAGAGGGGTAGGGAAGAGACGCTCTGGCTTCGATCCGGGGCACCCCGCCTACTCCCACCACCCCAGGCAAGTCTCATTCCCTTCCCTGGGCCTCCGTTTCCAGCTCTGTCGAAGGAGAGCAGAGTAGGCCCAGAGAGGTTCGGTGCTTGGCTCAAGGTCACACAGCCTTGATGTGAGTCCAGGTGCCTTGACTCTGGAAATATGCTAATGATCAAACACACGCCTGCAAAGCCCTTGCTTGGCACAGAGCCTGGCACGCCGTGACCATCCCCTCCTGCCCCCAAGGCCTGGCTGGTAGCTTAGGTCCATGTGACCTACTTTTTCCCCACCACCCTGCCCCTCTTTCTTCCCAGCCCCTGCCCCTCTCCCGGCCCCTTGTCCTCAAGGTGTGAGAGGAACGGGCCCTGGTCTGTCACAGACCCCCACTTTGAATCCCGGCCCTGCCTCTTCCTGCATGCCCTTGGCCAACACTGTCCAGTGGAACCTTCCGCCAGGGCCGAAATGCTCTAGGTCTGCACCATCCACTACCAGAGCCGCGTGTGGCTGGCGGGCATCCGAAAAGTGGCCGAGGTGACCGAGGAGTGGAATCTTCCTTTAATGAGCAGGAGCCACATGTGGCGCGCGGCTGCCCCCCTGGACCGTGCAGGCCGCGACTTCGCTTTCTCTGATGCTGTTTCCTTATTTCACAAACGGGGCTCGTCGCGCGGACCCGGGACAAGAGGTCCCTTCCCGTGGGAGTTACTAAGTGGTCAGGGCAGCACAGGGCCCGTGGCTGGGTGGCCCCAGTTATTAGCTGCCTTTTGCTCTGCTGTCCCCATCTGGCCACTTCCTTTCCCCCCCACGTCCTGCCACCTGTGGGGCGGGAGGGTCACAGGAGGGCCTCACCCCTGCAAAGATCCGGGTGATCGTCTTCGGCCTCTTGAGAAACTGCACAGCTTCGCTGGCCGCCAGGTCCAGGAGGCTTTCGGGGATGTGCATGGCGGCTGCCCTGCTTCTGGGGCCCCAGGAGGCGGGGGCAGGGGTGCTGGGTGCTGCTCGCTGGGCACCACCGCCCTCCACAGGCTCCAGAGCCACCCTGAGCTCGGCTGCTACAAGAGAAGACAAATGGCAGGAGGTTAGAGTCACGGGCGTGGGGGGAAGGAGCTGCCCGGCGTCCCAGGAATAGGGGCTGGGGGGGGGGGTCCCAAGGCTGGGGTCGACCAGGGTTCTGAGGATTTGGGCATGGGGTGAAGGGGCCGGTAGGGGGTCCCAGAAGTTGGGGGTGCAGGGTGAGAGGGTGGCTGAGGACCTCATGAATGGGGGTCAGGATAAGGGAGCTCCTGAGAATCCCAGAGATAGGGGTACAGTGTGAAGGGGTTGCTGGGGGGGGGGTGTCCCAGGAAGGAGGGTCACCAGGGTCAGGAATGCAACCCTAGGAGGCTGTAGGGTGAAGGGGGCTGCCTGGGGCCCCAGAGATGGAGGTGCAGGGTGAGGGGACCCCAGAGCAGGGAGGAGGCACGGGAGAGGGCTGGGGTACTGGGGTCACGTCCTTGACACAGAAGCCAGAGGGCTCCTTCTGAGGACTGTGTTCTCTGAGAAGACCCGAGAAGGACTTTCCAGAGACCAGGGGGTGCCAGACTGTAGATCAGGTCCCTCGGGGAGTCTGAACCACAGAAATCCCTTCCACGATTTGGGGGGACAACACCCATAATGGAGAACCCAGGCATCTCAGGGTGGATTTTAGGCTGCCCTCGTGACTTATTTTCTTAGGATAAGGGCCTCCCCTTCGAATTCAACTCCATCTTCACAAAAGTGCCAATTGGAGGGCTGGACCTCACAGGGGTGGGGGACACGGGCTCAGAACTGAACTGTCCCGTCAAAATTAGGCATCAGGCTACCTTTTTTAGAATTGGAGTCTTCCCTTTAAGGACCTGGAATGGGGGTGGTGGGGCTGGGGGTGGGATGCTGCCTGACAGGGACCACCCCTACTCTGGAGGCTGGTCTGCGTCACCTGGAGGCCGGCTCTTCCTTCCGCCCGCCCACCCTTCCCTCTTGGTCTCTGGCGCCACCTCCGCCTTCTTTTGGTTCCGCCTTTTCCCGCCTTTTCGCTCCTCCACAGCTGATTGGCTGCAGCTAAGCCCCGCCCCTTCACCCCCCGCCTGCTCAGGAGGTGACACGAGCGGGGGCGGGGCCTCGGCGGACGTTGGGCCGCCCGCCGTTGGCTGGCTGCCTCGCGGGAGCCCTACCCTGTCCCGGTCCTCCCGGGAGTCTTGCGCCCGCTCCGCCCCCTTCTCTTTGAAACACGCGGACAAGGAGACCCTTCCGCAGCGCATGCGCCGGGCTCAAGCAAGGCGATAGAAAAAAGGCGGGCAGGTCGCGCACGCGCAGTTGAGACGGCGCCTGAGGGAAGATGGCCGCGCTCCCTGACCCAGGATTTGCGCATGCGTTCTACTGCAGGCTGAAGCCGAACCTTGGGGACCCAGGACACCTTCGTACACATGCGCAGGAGCCTCAATGACAGTCGAGCGTTGGCTAAGGTGAGGGAGAGGGCGAATTGCATGGCCGGGGGAGGGCCGCCCTGCATCCCCTATGTAGCCTTTCTGAGCCTCTCCTATGCTCCTAAGATCCACCTGTTGCTTAGACCCCGCAGAAACCCGTTATTCTACTAAAGAGTCTCTGGGCCCGAAAAACGCCCCAGAACTCAAAATCTCTGACCCCTGTCTGGGCCGCAGGCCAAATGAGCAGTGTGGGAGGGCACAGGCAAGACGGGCTGCAAGACGGAAAGATGGGCTCTGCGCCCTGCCTGGGGTAGGGACGGCCCCTGGAGGTGGAGAGGGTGCTTTTACTCTAGATGACCTTTGACCCCTGCCCATTTCCCTTGTTTAGGCTCCAGGGAAAGGGTCTGGCTATGCTGCTTGTGACCCGGGGGGTCTGGGGATCCAGGGTCCGAGTATGGTCCCTGTTGCCCACGCTTCTCGGACCCCCCCGGGCCCTGTCGTCGCTGGCGGCCAAGATGGGGGAGTACCGCAAGATGTGGAACCCCACGGAGCCCCGCGACTGGGCCCAGCAGTACCGCGAGCGGTTCATCCCGTTCTCCAAAGAGCAGCTGCTCCGCCTCCTGATACAGGTACCGCCCGTCCCGGGTCCAAGGGCCTGGGGACTACGACTCCCGGCAGGCATCGCGGCGGCACAGCCCTACATGCCACAGAGGGCTGTCCTGATCCCTCCTGGGAGTTGTAGTTCCCGTTCCCTTTATACGCCCAGATGGGCGTGGCGTTGGACTTCGTCGGGGGGCGGGGCTGCGGGGATGGCTCTGGGAGATGTAGATGTAGTTGAGATTCTAGACTCAAGCTTGTTCTGGGGGCTTGAACAGGCCTTCTCTGGGGCATGGTTTTTCCCTCTGCAAAATGGGTATAATAACCATCCTCATCATTACTATGCCTGCTACCTAATAATAATTACCATACGTACAAAACTTTAATTATAATTATTATCATACTGTTTGAGCTCTTCCTGTAGGGCACTGTGCTAAGCTTTTTCCATGCATTGTTGGATCGTCAGAACAACCCAGTAAGAGAGATACTGCCATCATTCCCACTTTACAAATGAGGGGAAGGAAGGTGACGTAATTACTCAAGGCTCTGTCGGCGTGGCCCAGGTTGCACCGACGTGCTCGTAACGCCAAAGCGGGACAGGCACTGTGGTCTGTGGTGAGGCACTGGGCATCTGCTCCACTGACAGTCCTGGTCTGGCTCCAGAGCTAAGCTCGTGCCCCACTATTATCATCCTCCTTGTCATTATTGAGGATTATCATTTGTTCACTTAAAAATTGTTGTTTGAACACCTCTGTATGTACTCAGGCCTGTGCTAGACTCGACCCACAGCACACACATAAATACAGACATGCGTAGACACACATGTCTGTGTATGGACACGCGATGGCCTCAGATTCTCACCATGACTCTCTGACCAAGAGGGTGTGAGCCTCTGCTGGTGGTAAGGGAACAGGCTCAGAGAGGTAAAGACAGTCAGTCATCTAGGCCCGGAGGTGGGAAGAAGGACTTAAATATGTGTGTTCCGGAGTCAGACAGGCCTGGCTCGGAGTCTCAGCTTCTTTTTATATGGACATTGTGGCCCTCAGCAAGTGACTTCCCCCTGAGCCTCAGTTTCCCCTTCTGAAAAACGGGGGTTAGAATTCCATCCATCTCTGTGGGGGATGATGTGCCAGCAAACAGCGGCTGGTGCCCCATAAGCATCGTGTGAATGTTGGCGAGGAAGGGTTGAAGCCGGAACTGGACCCTCTGGCTCTTTCAGCTGTTGTTCTTCTCCCCCCAAAATGTTTGTAGAGAGAGAGGGGTGGGGGAAGGGCAGAGGGAGAGGGAGAGAGAATCCCAAGCAGGCTCTTCGCTGTCAACACAAGAGTCCGAGGCGGGGCTCGATCTCACGAAGCGTGAGATCAGAACCTGAACCGAAATCAAGAGTCAGTCGCTCAACCAACTGAGCCAACCAGGCGCCCCCGTCCGCTGTCCGCTTTTCACTGTGCGGGGCTGTCACACTTTCTTGGACTGCACAATTGGCCTCCCCCATCCTGAAACAAAATGAAATTTAAAATTAAAAAAACTTTTTAATGTTTGTTTTTGAGAGAGACAGAGAGTGCCAGCAGGTGAGGGACAGAGAGCGAGAGGGAGACACCAAATCGGAAGCAGGCTCCAGGCTCCCAGCTGTCAGCACAGAGCCCCACACGGGGCTCGAACTCATAAACCACAAGATCGTGACCTGAGCCGAAGTCTGACGCTTAACCAATTGAGCCCCCCAGGCGCCGCCACAACAAACTCTTAGACAGCCCAGGGCTGCCAGAGAAAGAAAGCCTCCCCTCCAGGCAGGGGAGAGGCCTACAGAGGAGTTTTGCTTCCTGAGGTCACAGGAATTCCACGCGGGCCCCGCGGACAAGGCGGCCTTGGAGGAGTTCGCGGCGCACGTGGACTTCTGCACCTTGTTCCACTACCACCAGATCCTGGCGCGGCTGCAGGTGAGGACGCGTCCCCCCCCCCACCTCGGTGTGCTGGCGCCCTTACCCACTGGTTTGGTACGGATCCCGAAGGATGGTGCGAGGGCCCGTTTTCAACAGGGTAGTCAGGGAAGGCTTCTCTGAAGAGGTGACAGGTTCGTGAACCTGAGTGAAGACCGGGAGGGAGCCTGATGGGTGTCTGGTGGTGGGGGTGGGGGTGGGGTGGGCACATTCCAGGCAGAGGGGAGAAAGCAAATGCAAAGGCCCTGGGGTATGGCTGTTGGAAGAACCCGAGGGGACTGCTGTGCCTGGAGGGGAGTGAGCAAGGGAGAGAGAGCGAGAGATGAAAGCAGAGGGGCGTGGGGCTGGGGGTGGGGGAGGCAAACCGTGCCTGGCCTTGTGGGCAGTGGGGAGGACTTTGCCTTGACTTTGTTAGCTGGGAGCCACGGGAGGGCTGCTGAGCAGAGGAGGGACATGCGCTGATTTCAGCGTGAGCAGCCTCCTTCTGGAACAGACTGTCAGAGGCAAGGAGATCTATTCAGAGTCTATTATGCTGGTCCAGCTGAGGGGTAATGGCCACCCCAGCAAGAGTAATGGAGGCGGACGTGGGGAAAAGTGGGCCCGGCGCTGGTAATGGCCGGAAGGCATCGGCATCGGGCTGTGGGGGCGGGTGATGGGGGAGGGGGGAGAAGGAAGAAGCCAGAGGGGGCCTCCAGGTCTTCCAGAAGAGTGGAGCTGCCGCGTGCCGAGCCGGGGGAAGACAGGGTGGGGGCGGGAGGCAGATCTGTGGGGAAGGCGAGAGCTCCGTCTCCCGCTTCGGAATCTTAGAGGTTTATTAGCCAGCCCGGTAGAGCGATGGACCCGAAGGTGGGCTCTGGGGGCCAGGGGAGGGGGCTGGGCAGAGAAGCATCCCTGGGAGCCCTTAGATGGTACTAGACAAGACCCCCAAGGGGTCACTCAGCCGGGGATCAGCCCAGCCTGGAGATGAGGAAGGGGATCTAGAACCAGGGGCGGGGTGGGGGGGGCAGCCACGGAGACAGCCAGAGGGAGAAGTGGGACCCCAGGAGAGAGGGATGGGTGTCAGGTGGCCACGTTCTCTGTGTCCTCTCCCACCCCCCTCTGGGGATCCTGGCTGTGTGGGGGGGTCCCTGAGACCGTGACCGGCTTGGCTGGTCTTCGGTGCGGGCCTCACAGAGCTCAGAAAAGCCGTTATGCTCACAGTAATGGTTTATTACAGCGGAAGGAGGGTGAACAAAATCAGTGGAAGGAAAAGGGCGATGGGGTGGGGGGCCCGGAGAGGCCAGGCGCGCTTCCCGGTGTCCGTCCCAGAGGCGTCTTGCGGCCGACACGGGTCCCCACCAGCGATGTGTGACAGCACGTCTGGAGTAGTGCCCGTCAGGGAAGCTCCCCGGGGCCCTGGTGTGCAAGGGGTCAGCGCAGGGCCCCATCCGGGGCTCGATCTCACAACCGTGAGATCATGAGCGGAGCCAAAGTCAAGAGTCGGATGTTTAACCGAGCCACCCAGGCGCCCCTAAAGATTTTTTTCTTAATGTTTATTTATTTTTGAGGGGCGCCTGGGTGGCTCAGTCGGTTAAGTGTCCGGCTTCGGCTCAGGTCATGATCTCACAGTTCGTGGGTTTGAGCCCCGCGTCGGGTGCTGTGCTGACAGCTCAGAGCCTGGAGCCTGCTTCCGATTCTGCGTTTCCCTCTCTCTCTCTGACCCTCCCCTGCTCACGCTCTCTCTCTAAAAATAAATAAAAACAGTAAAAACGTTTAAAAAATGTTTATTTATTTTTGAGAGACAGAGAGCGAGAGAGCAGGGGAGGGGCGGAGGGAGAAGGAGACACAGAATCTGAAGCAGACTCCAGGCTCTGAGCTGTCCGACGCTGGGCTCGAACTCACAGTGAGATTATGATCTGAGCCAAAGTCGGACACTTACCGAACTGAGCCACCCGGGCGCCCCTCTAAAGATGTTATTTTTAAATAATAATCCATACACCTAACATGAGGCTCGAACTCACAACCTGGATGTCAAAAGTCGCGTGCCCCACCCACTGAGCCAGCCAGGAGCCCCACCTGGTGTCCAGGATTTTAACTGGGGGGGGGGGGGCGGTGTCTGTCAGCACCTGCGTAGTTGACCGTAGCTACTCAGTCACCAGCTCCTCCAGGGGTCAAACCGCCACTTCATGGGCCAAGGCCCCTCCCCCCCCTGAAAGCACATGGTCAGCGTAGACTAACTGCTGTGGCCCGAGACACTCTCTTTTTTTTAAAGTTTATTTATTTATTTATTAAAAAATTTTTTTTTCTGTTTTTTTATTTATTTTTGAGAGACAGAGAGAAACAGAGCCTGAGCAGGGGAGGGGCAGAGAAATAGGGAGACACAGAATCCGAAGCAGGCTCCAGGCTCCGAGCTGTCAGCACAGAGCCTGACACGGGGCTCGAACCCACGAACCATGAAACCTGAGCCGAAGCCAGACGCTTAACTGACCTGAGCTGCCCAGGCGCCCCTATGTTTTAAAATTAATTAATTAATTAATTTATTTTGAGAGAGAGAGAGCGAGCATGAGCAGGGAGGGGCAGAGAGAGGGGAGAAGAAAGAATCCCAAGCAGGGTCTGCTCCGTCAGCACAGAGCCCAATGTGGGGCTCCATGTCACGCACCGTGAGGTCATGAGCCAAATCAAGAGTCCGACGAGTAGCCGATGGACCCGCCTGGGCGCCCCAAAGCCAGACGCTTCCAGACAGAACCTTTCCAAGGGCTGAGACGTTATCCCAGGAGCACAGGCCACGGCCGGTCCTTTGGGAGGTGCAGGGTTTGGACACCCCAGGCCTGCTCGGCCGGCCCCTCGGGGCACACCGCCGCCGCCCTCCGTCACGGCCCCTCTTTGCTTGGATAGTGGCCACAACAGCCCCTTATTGCTGAGCACTCGCGCTGGGTCGGGCTCCCCGACTCCATCCTGTGGTGTTGAGGGGGAGCCGCCCTTGGCCCCATTTTGCAGCCGCAGAAACTGAGGCTCTGAGCGGGCCTGGCCGAGCTAGGATTTGCACCCATGTCCAACGGCCGCTGCGCCCCAGGCTGGGGCCCCCGGGAGACAGGGCTTTGCAAACACATGATTTTAAGCCATCATTTTATTTATTTCTTTTATAATTTTGTAAAAATGTATTTTATCTATTTTTGAGAGAGCGCAAGCTGGGGAGGGGCAAACAGAGGGGGACAGAGGATCCGAGGCAGGTCCTGTGCTGACAGCAGAGAGCCTGACGCGGGGCTTGAACTTGTGAACTGTGAGATCATGACCTGAGCCCAAGTCAGACACTCACCGACTGAGCCACTCAGGTGCCTCCCCCAAATCATTTTATTATATGAATATTTAAATATATAGGAAGACATGGGGCGCCTGGGTTGCTCAGTCCGTTAAGCATCCAGCTTCGGCTCAGGTCATGATCTCATGGCTCGTGGGTTCGAGCCCCGTGTTGGGCTCCGTGCTGACAGTGTGGGCCCTGCTTGGGATTCTCTCTGTCTCTCCCGCTCTCTACTCCTACTCCTCACTCATGCTTGTGCGCGTGCTCTCTCTCTAAATAAATAAATAAACTTAGAAATTAAAAAAAATTAAAAAACATATAGGAACATAGGAAACGTATACAGCAAAGATGCATATTCCCTCTGAGGCAGGGGATTCTAAGCTGAGATGCTAAGAGAAGAAGGGACCGGCGGCAGAGTCACATGGGTGACCCTTTGCTGATGACCCGAACCCCTCGAGGAAGCGGCCTGGGGCAAGAAAAGAGCAGCTCACTTCATTGTGCGCTGACTGCGCGGCGACCTTGGCAGGTGACCTCCGCTGGCACCCCTTTCCCGTATTCGCTCATCACAGTAGATATTTCTTGAGCACCTACTGCATCCCCCAACGGTTCCAGGCCCAGGATGTGGTGGGGCCCCTGACCGATGTGCGTCCCTACCTCCCGGGATCACGTTCTAGGGAAGGAGCCAGATCTTCGAGAAGGCAAAGAAGTGGGGGCACCTGGTTGGCGCGGCCGGTAGACCATATGCGAGTCTTGATTTTGGGGGCATGAGTTCGAGCCCCATGTCAGGGTACAGTCCTCTTAAAAGGATTTTTTAAAAAATGACAAGGTAAGGCAAGAAAATGGGTAAAGAGGCGCTAAGTACTAAGGAGAAGGTTGCTAGATTGAGTCGAAGACACCGTTTATTCATTTCCAAGTGCTGGCATCACGGATTACCATCAAGAGGGCCAAAATCAGAGTGCAGGCGGGGTGGGTTTCTCCCAGGGGCTCTGAGGGCGGACCTCACCCTGGGATTCTCACCTCGTTAGACTTCCAAAGACCCTATTTCCAAATGAAGTCATATTCTGAGGTTCCAAAGGGTCATGAATTTTTAGAGGACACCATTCAACCCTCTCCACCTCGTTAAATTTGAATGTCATATAAGCCGTGAATAGTTTTTTCAGTGTAATTACGTCCTATGTAATACAGTCTTCAAATATTGCATGGGTCATACTGAGGCCGAAAGATGATTAGTTGTTGATCTGGAAATCAAACCTCACCTGGTATATTGTGTTGAAAAAAACATTTTTTTTTTTTTTGGCTAAATCTGGTAACCCTAATTAAGAGGAAATGTTTTGCGATTTTAGGTAGAGTAGTCAGGGGAGGCCTCCCTGAGGCGGTGACATTTGAGCAGAGACCAGAAGGAGGCAAGAGTGAGAGCCATGAGGAGATCTGTGGGAACAGTAAGTGCAAAGGCCCTGTGGCAGGGGTGTGCATAGGCTGTATAGGAGCAAGGCAGCTGGTGGGGTTAGAGCTGAGAGAGCACTGGGGAGAGGGCTGGAGATGAGGACAGAGAGGGGACTGGGGCCTAGAGCCTCGTGGGATACAGTGAGGGCTTTGCTTGGGCTCTGAGTGAGGCGGAAGCCACCAGAGGGCTCTGAGCAGCGGGATGTGCGCAGACCTCGATTACAACGGCGCCCTCTGGTGGCTGCCTGGGGAACAGACTGGGTTGGGGCTGGAGGATGGCGGGGGGGTGGGGGTGGGAAGCAGTGGTCCGATCCCAGATCTACGCCGAATGGGGTCCATCAGGGACCTGACGCCCGTCGGGTGCCCGCGTGGAGGTGGCGGGAGGCCCGTCGGCCGTCTGCGGCCGAGCGCTGAGCAGGCTCTTGGAGAGTTCTGGAGCTCCGGACTCGCCTGCACCGCAAATTCGGGCCTGTACCCTGCCCTCAGGCAGCTGACCTGGGGTGACGGGGCCACTCGTGAGCCAGACCCCGTCCCCCAGGAACAGATACGTGCGGACAGCGCACCCCCAGGGCCCGGATCGTGCCTGCGGATAACAGCTGACCTTGGTTTCTGTACCGAAGTCTGTGCGCGTATTAGAAAAACGCACCCCGCTCCCTCGCCTGGTCGGTGCACGTATTGGGGCAGCTGCTTCCCGTGGCCGTTTCAATCTGGGAGCGTTGGTATGAAATAAAATTTAGAAATTCCATTCTTCAGTTGTATTCACCGTGTTTCAAACGCTCAGGCGCCGCCTGGGACCAGGGTGAGCTATCGGGTGGTGCAGATCTAGATGTTTCGGTCCGTGGAGGCCGTTCTGTTGGAATGTGCTGCTCTGGGGCCTTTATTTCCGTCTGAAAGGGTGACTGTTATGATAAATGGATGTGTCTGCAGCATGTGCAACGGTGCTTGTATTAGACTGGCACATTTGTGCAGTGTACAGTCTGCCCAACCGTGCAAGGCGGCTCTGCTCAGCCTAAGGAATGGGGGAACGCTTTTTGAGAGCGACAAGGGAGCTGGAATATGATAGAAGAGTAGGACTTCATACTGGAAAGGGAAGGAGGCAGGGAGTCGGAGGGGCAGAGAGAGTCTCTTAACAGCATGTGCAACATCCCTGTGCCGGGAGGAGCTAAAACCATGGTGAGCCGCCCAGGGGGGACTGGGGTGTTGGGTCCCGGGAGGCCTTGCAGGACTCAGTCCAGAGCATGGTCCTACTTCCTGAGGGCAGTGGGAGCCTCGGAATGAGGGATAGCAGGAGACTGACATGGTTAGATGTGGAATTCCACATCCCTTCCTGGCTGTGTGACCTCAGGCAGTTCCTTACCCTCTCTGTGCCTCATTTCCCACATCTGTAACTGAGAATCACAACAGGACCAACGTCGTCACATCCCGAGAACGTGCGTACAACCTGCTTCAAACCGAGCCGGACGCACAGTGAGCGTGGTCATTGACACGTGCGTGGTCATTGACACGTGCGTGGTCACCGGTGGATCGCGTCTGTGCTGCCCTGGAGACAAGAGAGAAGAGCGGGCTGGGGGTGGGGGCGGGGAGCAGCAGGGCGTCACCTGCGGCTTCCGGCTTTCTGGCCTGGGCAGAGGTGAGGGGCCCGGAGGTGAGGGGCCCGGAAGAGAGAATCCAGCTCGTGGAGGATGCCAGCTGAATACACATCGACCCCCGCCCCCGCTGCTCCGCAGCTCTGTCCCTGAAGCAGAATTTCTCAAGGTCATGGTGTTAAGCCTGAGAACCTGAGGGACTTCCTGTGCAGACCTGGAGCTTCGGGCTGTAGTCCTGCCCTCGGGCGGCGCCCCCTTACCCCCACCCCCCGCCCCCGCCCTGCCCCACCCCGCCCCGGGCCTGGGGATTTGTGAGGCTCCGCCGCCCCGTCTCCCCACCGTCCTCCCCGCGGCCCTGGGCCTCCCCACCCCAGACCTGCGCCCCGCCCGGCCGTCCGTGCCGCTGGTGGATCTTTCCTCCATGAATTCAAAACCGCACTTGGCCGGACCGGGTTGTTCCTTAGGGCGGCCTCTCCTGGGAGAGGCAGAGTCGGGCTTGTTTTGTGGACCAGGGACTCCCCTGGGAGGCTTCCCGGGCCGTCGGCCTAAGTCCCACGTCATCCCCGAAACCGGCCAGCCGGTTAGGCAGCCGGGAGCTCACTGGCTCACTCGGTCCTTTGTTCCTGCATCCGTTCTGTCCGC
The DNA here is from genome assembly GCA_004023785.1 of Mungos mungo. Taxonomy (NCBI): domain Eukaryota; kingdom Metazoa; phylum Chordata; class Mammalia; order Carnivora; family Herpestidae; genus Mungos; species Mungos mungo. Next base: position 69,064 of record PISW01008464.1, read on the forward strand.
AGGTGTCTGCGGGTGGGGAGGGAGGGCTGGTGCAGACGAGCTGGGCGGGTGGAGGCCAGTTTGCCAGGGACCTCGAGGGACCTCAGAGGCCGTGGGACGATTCTCGTATTTATTCCCAGGGTCGGGGGAAGCCTCCGCAGGGTGGGGGTGGGGTGGGGTGGCGTCTGTTTATAGTCTAAATAAGCCCTTGTGTGACAGTTTTATGGAGCCTGGGGTGTAAGTGGGGAGAGAACGGCCTGGGAGGCTCCGTCGGTTGGGCGTCCAACTTGGGCCCAGGTCATGATCTTGCGGTTCGTGGGTTCGAGCCCCGCATCCGGCTCTGTGCTGACAGCTCAGAGCCTGGAGCCTGCTTCCGATTCTGTGTCGCTGCCCCTCCCCTGCTCCTGCTCCGACTCTCCTGAAGGGAGAAGGCTGGGGGAGGGGTGAGGAAGAAACAACGCACTCAGTGCCTCCCCTTGGGCCACGTTAGATGTAAAGTGGCGTTTCCAATGGGAGCTGTCAAATGTCAGAGAGATCTTTGAATAATGGGAGTTTGACACTCTGGATAGAGACCAAGGTAGAGACCAAGGCGCCCAGGGGGATAGGTTTGGGAAGGGAAACCCAGAATGGTATTCGTTGCTTTTAATTTTAGAGAGAGTGTGCGCAGGGGAGAGGGGCAGAGAGAGAGGGGAGAGGGAGGGAGAGAATCTTAAGCAGGCTCCACGCTCAGCAGGAGCCCGACACGGACTCAGTCCCACGCCTCTGGGATCATGCCCTGAGCTGAAGTCAAGAGGCGGACCCCCCACCAGAATGGGATTTTTGTGGGAAGATGGGGGTGGGCGGAGGTGACCCGGGGGCTCGCCTTGCTGGATTTGAGGGGACTGTGACCTCGTTTGCATTAGTCGGTAGAAATAAAGGCTTAGCTGCAGACCCCACCCATACGATGTTGTAAAGGCCGTGGGGGGTTACTTCTCTCCCGCCAAGTGGTCCTGTGCCACGTGGGCCAGGGTTGCACAGACTATTCTAGAACCCAGGCTCCTCCCATCTTGCTACTGTGCCGCTCCTTGGGACACCGTCTTCGTCTCTGCGTGGTCGAAGCCAAGCCGTGGGCAAAGCAGTGTTTTAAGCTGGAAGAGGAAGGAAAAGAGTGGAAGTTCTGGGGGTCAAGGAGTGAGAGGAAGGTGGACCCCGTTCTGTGGCTGAAGCCCGCCTCCCGGGCACACCTGGCCTCAGGGGAGGCCCGAAAGCGTACTCTGCGCATCCCTGTGTCACCTTCCCGGCTGTTACTGGGGGGGCGGGCGGGGATAGCCGCTCGCGCCCGGAACCGGATATCAGGTCGAGAACCTGGAGGACGGGTCCGGGCTGGAGGTGTGAGTTGCGCACAGACACACAGAGACGCACAGAGTGGTGTTTAAAGGCAGGGGAAGAGGGGCAGCTGGGTGGCTCAGTCGGTTAAGCATCCGGCATCGGCTCGGGTCATGATCTCACAGTCTGTGAGTTCCAGCCCCGTATCGGGCTCTGTGCTGACAGCTAGCTCAGAGCCTGGAGCCTGCTTTGGATTCTGTGTCTCCCTCTCTCTCTGCCCCTCCCTTGCTTGTGCTGTCTCTCTCTCTCTCTCAAAAATAAATAAAAAACATTAAAAAAAAGTTAAAGGCAGGGGAAGAAGGAGGCTATTTAGTTCAAAGAGGAAGAGGGGAGAGGGCCCAGCACAGGCCCTGGGGTCCGCCGTCCTCCGCGGGTGGGGCCAGGAGCCATCCCTCGTGCTGCCCTAGCCCATTTTCCTCCTCTCTGACCCTCTCCCCAGGCCTTGTATGACCCCATCAACCCCGACAGGGAGACCCTCGACCAGCCTTCGCTGACGGACCCCCAGCGCCTGTCCAACGAGCAGGAGGTGCTGCAGGCCGTGGAGCCCCTGCTGGCCCAGGCCAACTTCTCCCCGCTGTCCGAGGACACTCTGGCCTACGCCCTGGTGGTCCACCACCCTCAGGACGAGGTCCAGGTGCGTGCCTGTCGGCCGGAGGGGGACCCAAGCCCCCAGAAGGCCTTGGGGCAGGGGCGGAGCCTCTGGGGCGCAGAGGCTGCCGGGAGTTGTCCCGAACACGCGGCATGAGCCCAGCTCGTGTTCTCGGTGAATTCCAACAGGGCACCTCTTTCCCGGCCAGGCCGCTGCCGTCTGTTGGAAAAGTATCGTAAGAAACGGACCTTCTTAGGACTAGAGACTCAATCACCGTCTGCCAGAAAACTGTAATAATGCAGAATACAAGGTGCTCAGCCTTAACGTAAATAAATAAATAAATAAAAGGACTATAATCTTCCAAAGTCCCCCATTTTAATGATTTTTTTAAAAATATACTTTTTTTTTTTTTTTTTTTTTACCAAAGTCATATTCTCTTGTCCCTGAATTTGGGATATAACTTACAAGTGTTGGTGTGACATAGTGTTAATTGGCAATTTATTTTTTCTTTCAACTGCTTCAGAAAATAATGGAGTATCCAATCGACAGTGATATTACATGATAGAAATGTATCAAAGTAACATGTTGTGTACCTTAAGCTCACACAATGTTACACGTCATATCTTAAAATCCGTGGAATCTTAGACCCTCGGAACTATGGCATTAAAAATGACTAAGAGGTAAACGGGGCTATCTTAGATAGTATGCCCTTGTGCAGTGTACAACATGAGCAACCATACATGGCCACCCTGCCTAGACACTGGGAGACGATAAGCCCGGGAGAAGAGTGGAAATCATTGGGAGAAGGGGCATCTGATTCCAGTGACCTGTGCTCTCAGCCCAGCCCGTGCTCAGCTGCCTCCGCTTCCTTTGTCTCCCCCATCAGGTGACAATAAATCTGGATCAGTATATCTACATGCAGTTCTGGGCCCTGGGCCAGCGAGTCGGGCAGATCCCCCGTAAGTCCAGCGTGGGCTCCAAACGCGGCTTCTTCACCAGGTCACCCCCCGCAGAGAGGTGAGGCGGCCCTTGTTCCCCAGCTGCAGCAAGAGGGAGCAAGGTTAGAGTCGAGAGGGGACTGACAGGTCAGTGTCTGGATTCGGGTGTCTGGGCCCTGGGCAGGGAGTCAGGAAAGGGGAGGGGAGGTCATCCACATGCTGCCTTCCCTTCTCAGGAGAAAGTAAGAACTACCATTCCCAGGGGAAGAGGAAGGGTAGGGTCCTTGTCCCCATTTCCCAGATGAGGAAAGCTGAGGCTCAGAAAGGGGAGGCCACGTTCTGAAAAAATGGCGCAGCAAGGATTCTGATGAGCATCATATTTGTTATTAATTTTTTAAATACTTATTTTTGAGAGAGAGAGAGCACGAGCAGGGGAGGGGCAGAGAGAGAGAGGGAGACACAGAATCGGAAGCAGGCTCCAGGCTCTGAGCTGTCAGCACAGAGCCCGAGCGCGTCATATTTTTAACAGAGGCTATTCCAGTACAGAGTAGGGTCAGGAGAGCCAGATCTTTTCTCGGGCCTGTAAATTACCCAAACTTTCTGGAAATCAGTCTATCAAATATGGTCACGAATCCAAAAAAACAAAACAAAACAAAAACCCCAAAGACAAAAAAAGTCTCACGCCCCTAAACCAGCAACTCCGCTTCCAGGAATCTGTTCCAAGGATATATTTATACCCGCAGGCGGGGTGTTGAATTGTCTGTCTCTCGCTGGACTGTAAGCTCCACCGGGGCCGTGATTGACTTTCACTCCCTGCACCTCACAGACACTCTAATTACAAGTAGAATTTGAGGGGCGCCTGGGGGGCTCCGTCGGCTGAGCGTCCGACTTCTGCTCAGGTCACGATCTCACAGTTCGTGGGTTCGAGCCCCTTGTCGGGCTCTGTGCTGACAGCTCGGGGCCTGGAGCTGCTTGGGATTCTGTGTCTCCCTCTCTCTCTCTGCCCCTCCCCTCTTGCGCTCTGTCTCTCTCTCTCTCAAAAATAACTAAGCATTAAAATTTTTTTTTAATAAATAAAAGTAAGAGTTTGAGTGTGAAAAATAACCAAAGATAAAAAGATAGTCGGCGCAGCTCTCAGCTGTCAGGCCCAGGAAACCAGAAGCAACCTACGTGTCCAGCAGCCGGGGATTGCGTCCCTGAGGCGCCGCCCGCCGGGGGACACTTAGTTCTGACTCTCCTCCTACCGCCCCGGAGTGGATGGGTTCCTGCGGAGCGAGAGACAGCGTCCTGGGGTCGGCGGGGGCTCCGCGCGGGCCTGACCCCCCCGCCCCGTCCTGGCCCCGCAGGCGGTACTTTAAGCGGGTGGTGCTGGCGGCGCGGACCAAGCGGGGGCACCTGGTGCTGAAGAGCTTCAAGGACACGCCGCTCGAGGGCCTGGAGCAGCTGCTGCCCGAGCTGAAGGTGCGGACGCCCACGCTGCAGCGCGCGCTGCTCAACCTGACGCTGCTCGTGTCGGGCGTGGTCTTCTTCGTGAACGTGGGCATGGTGGCGCTGTCGGACCTCAAGGTGGCCACGTCCGTGCTGCTGCTGCTCTTCGCCGCCTTCATGGGCCTGCGCGCCTCCAAGGTGAGCGCCGCGCGGCGTGCTCCCGGCCCGGCCCCTGCGCGCTCCCCCCCCAGGCCCCTGCGTGCTCCCCGCCCAGGCCC